>VZTU01011818.1:20033-32580 GCA_013400835.1 Zapornia atra | reverse complement strand
TGTTTTTTTTTTTTTTTTTTTTTTTTTTTTACATACTCAACATATGATTTTAGTAAAAAAAAAAATGTTATAAAACCAACAGTGCTCTCTGAATCAGCTAAATTAGCTTTGTAGTGATAATGAAATAAGTCAAAACATATTTCTGGTTAGTAAAGCAATTAGGTATAATTCGGGATAAAGACTGATGGTAAAATTCTGTTCCAAAATGTGCTGGTCTAAACACAGACTAATGGCATTAGCGTAATTAAACACAGGGCACATACTCTTAAGCAGGAAAGAGCACATGACTGCATTTTTTAGAGAGGGATTACTGATTGAAGGACCATCATTCTACATTTTTGTACAAGGGGGTGCTTACACCCGAGACAGTGACACTGAGTTTCAGAAAGAGCCTGCATTGCCTCTTGTCTTGAGAGGCACTAATATAATTTTTTGAGAAAGAAAGACCTACTGGTTCACCTATGGGCCCAGGTGGTCCAAGAACTGTATTGTCTTCACCTGGGTAACCCTAAAAAAAAAGATAAGTATTACAAATATTAATTAGGAAACTCAACCTCGTCTACAATGCACACGTTTAAATGCTAATAAACACCCAGAAAGCATACTGTATACATGCTATAGAAGAGAATATGATGCTTATGGAAATGGTAACTTCATTTTAACATGCACCTAAATATCCTAAAGACATTTGGGATTTATAAAAACCCAACAAAACAGCTTGAGTATCTGCTCGATTCTTAAAGGCAACTATATTAAAAACCCCTGTCTGAAGAATGTCCATGTAATAATTTCATTATCTAATGAAAAAAGGATAAACAGGATATTTGACAAAAGGAAAAAAGAAAATTTCTTCCACTGTTTTGAGAAATATACTTAAAATAGACAAATGAGAGTACAGAAGACTCCAACCATCAGCCTGAACTCTATTACATTTTACATATTAAACAACTGCCATCCAAACTAACAGTCAAAAAGTTATCAAATCCACATGATATTTACCAACACTCAGTGCAAAGAGGGTCACATCTTAAATATGATTAAGGGTTTCCAATGTGCTTTTTCAGAAGTGACCAAGCCAGACACCTAGAGCCCACCAATTCAGTTTTCAGTTATTGTTTCTGATAACTATATCAGAACTTACTTAATAACATCATCACTTATTGCCTATTAACAGTATTCTTTGCAAAATCACCCCAATGTAAGAACAGGCTTAAAGCTCAGTGAACACTTAGCTGGTTCCACACTATTACTTCTGTTACCTGTGCTCCCTAAGGGCAGTGGTGCGATCCGATACAATAGGATGTGTTTCTTACAATGGACACCTTATGTTTTAAAACTGGAATAAATTTCAACTATATAATTTGGACTCTGCCTCTGAATGATCCATTTCCTCAGTTTTGTATTTCTTTCCATGTTCTTTCTCAATATTAATAAATAGTGCAAACAGTGGCTTTTGCTGCATGCTGTGGAAAACAGTCAGCAAGCAACATTTTCTCCCTATACAATTACTCAAACTGTAAGGCAGAATATTCCATCTTCATACCTTTTCTCCTTTGGGTCCTGGGGGCCCTGGGGACCCTGGAGGACCCTGGTGACCCTGAAGAAGTAAACAAAAAATTAGTTCCAAACCAAATAATTAAAGAAATAATTATTTCCAAACTTTATTTTAGATGTCTGTTACTAATTTTTTTTCTGCTTCCTAATAATGCTATTTAGCAGGGAAAAAAAAAAAAAGAGAAAAGCTATTTAGCATTATTAGGACAAAATTAATGGGCTCAAGCAGAAAACATATTATGTGCATGAAAAGCTCTAAGCACAGTGGGAAGCCACAGGTTCTGGCAGGGCTTTATGAAGGTGAGGGAAGCCCGGCTGGTTCTCGCTTCAGGGTTAGGGCCACTGATGGCAGTCTTGTCTGTAGCAGCAGAACTCGATCCATCTGTGCTGATGACCATAATTATTTTTCAGTGAAAGTCACAATATCTTTATGTCCAACTAACCTTATTCAATCAGTGTTTCTGTTACTGAAAGGGCAACTGCCTTGCCAGGTGGTGGTGTTTGTTGAACACTATAACGAATAGTTGCAGTAATTTTATAGGAACTTTATTCACAAACAGTGGGGTGCGTTGGACAAAAAATGGTTTCAAATCTGTGGTAAAAAACAGCTGCTAGGAAATTCACAAAACCCAGTCATCATGGCTTAGGGTTGACATTTCCAAGTATATGTGAGCATCTGACACTCCTGAAGATATTTGTGTATTCTCGATATTTGAAATTTAGAGCACCACTCACTTACCTTAGGGAGGTGCATGTACCTCAGTAAAAAACTCACCCCATAACCTGGAATTCCTGACTCTCCTTCAGGCCCCATTCCTCCTGGATGTCCCTGTGAAATGCAACCATCAGTGGTAGAAAAATGAGCTCACTTGTAAAAATGTTATAACAAGACATACTTTATAAAATTATCACTTGGAAGAATCTTCAAATATTGATATTTGAGAACAGAGAATTTCCTTGTTAGGTCCAGCTTCATTTTGTAATGAATACTGGGCTTTCCCCTGTTCTCTGGAAACAATGGGCAACGTTTTCAGTCCAAACCTTATAATCCCTGCAGATAATTAAGATCAAAAGGATCTGAGCTTTCAGAGTGCAGAAACTGTTTATAAATGTTAAGCATGCCAAGAGAAGCTGAGGGTAGCCCTCACCATAGGAAACAGAGTTCAACTCCTTCTTTTGAAAGTATTTGCCATTTGATAGTTACTTTACCTCTGTACTTTGTGTGTTCAGACACACACATAGTGTTGCACTCGGGGACACAGTGCTGCATCAGTGCCACAGGATTGGGCACTGGAGAGGTGAGACAGGCATGCTGCCTCACTGGTATGGAAGCTGCACGCCCCTGTGCATTTATTCCAGAGCATGGAGCAAGTTTGGGGAGCTTGTGTTGAGAGGAGCCCATAAAATTAATAGAAATACAGTTAACTCAGTTAACTTTGGATCAAGTTCCCATGCAACAGCACTAGCACTCCTCATCTGAAATGCTTTACTTCAGCCATGCTTAAGGCTTATTTTAAGTAATAGAAAATGCCATGATTTCTGTTCTTGGAACTGGAAAGGTTTAAGAAACAGCCACAGCAGAGAGGTTACATGTAGACTGTGGCTCATGAGTAGTCCATGATCCTGATCCTCCTGCCAGATCAGGAACCTGGTCAGAGGTTCCTGACCAGGAACCATGAGATGACTCCCCCCTAGGTCCACGCCCCATGTTTCTGTCTGGAAAGGTGTACAGGTCTCATTGTGATGTTGAAAGACATAGGCGTGCATTGGGATGCACAGGCTGGGAAGGACACTGCCTTGACATCTCCAACTACCACAAAAAATATTTACACATGCTACAGTTGTGACATGCCCCTTCCCACAGAGACACATGATTCTGCTAAACCAGAAATATGTGACCTCTTAAATAAACATGTTTTATACGAACCAAGGGACCTCGAGTTCCTCTTGCACCTTTGGGACCAGTTTCTCCAGGTTGGCCTGTCCCACCAGCAGGTCCAATTTCTCCAGGAGGGCCAGGTTGCCCCTTTTCCCCCTGTTGGTGTATTGTATTAAAAATAACAAGAGATTGATACAAAGTTTCAAAATGCAGTTTATGATTAACCAAAGTATAAACCAGCATTATTTTATAGGAGTATTACATTTACACATATATTTTACTGTAGGTTCTTAGAATGTCTGAACCCAGAACTCTGCAGTGAAAAAAACTCTGCTAAAGCCTTTCTAGTTTTTTGTCTGTTTGTTTTAGCCAAAGCTTAACATTTTTTTGATAGCAGCAGGGACTGTTCTGAGTTGCCAAATCACATCCTGGTCCAAATTTAAATTTCCTAAGGTCCTGAATGTTACTGGCTGAAGAGTGATGACAATTCTAATTGCTATGGCTAGCAAGAAAAAAAAAATTGGCTTGAAGCATGACAAAAACCAGGGATAGACTTGGTGCAATGGAATTATTTTGTCATGGAAATTTGACTTTTGGATAAAGAAAACAAATTGGGGAAGACAAAAAATACTACCTTCTTTCCTAAACGGCCCCTCTGACCTGGATTTCCTGGTGTTCCTTCGGGACCCTGTACATTTATTAGGAAGAGAAAAGGAAATTATTGAAAAAAGCCCTGGAAGCATGTTTAAACCACACTCCAAATTGGATGACTGAGGAGGCTTTTGTAATGCAGAGAGGTGGGAGGAAAAATCTCATTAACTGTGGCTGTGAGCAAGTTAGTAGGGCTGTTTCAAGTTACAGCAGAAATAAGTGGACAAACATCAGGGACCCCTCACCAAACTAGTGGAAATGCACTGAAAATAAGGGAGGAAACCACAATAAATTTTGTCCATATAGAAAATGTTAGTTTAGGAATCAAATTGTTTCAAGACAAACACTGGATTTAGAGGAATAAAATTCACAGCCAGAGGAAAAACTAAGAAAACTTTGGGGCTGTCAGGTGAAAGAGCAGGATACAGTGTGCTGTAGAGCAGAGACCTAACTCAGTAGGTGCTGGTGCCTACCCCTGCCCTCCTCTTGGTGACTATGCATTGGGTGTGCAGCTGTCAGATGAAGGGTGCTATGGAGCTACAGTCCCACTGCCCTCTAGGTCACTGCAAAAACTGATTTTCCCAACGAGCTGGAATGTGTCCATCACTCAACAGTTTCAATCTATCCAAAAGTTCTGTGAGGTGATGATAATTTTGGATATTTGGGGGGTTTGAGTCATTGTGGTGATAAGCCAGGGTGAATATAGTTTAAACTAGTTTGTTAAGCTCATTTGTTGCTTTGTAAGCTCTTGTTTAAGGAAAATGTAATGTTACTCTGATATCCAAGAAAAACTTGAGACAATTGATGATAGAAAACCAATTTCCATGTTTAGAAGGAGGTCAAACTAACGCTGTGATGTGAACACTCCCAGGCGCTGGGGAGGATGAGTGGGGAGGGAGGCAGCTCATCAACTGCCTTTGGAATGTGTGGAACAGAAACGTGAAAAATCCCCTGCTAACCACATCCTCCCAAACATCGGAATGCCAGACCCGCCTGTCCTACTGAGGCACAGAAGCACTGCTGATGCTGTTCACTGTACACAAGTATAATTACAGCCAGGGCTGAGCTTCTTTAGGATAATTTCAATGTATGAAACTTCTAAGCTTCTCCAGAATTGCCATCCCAAAACAGGAAAAAAAAAAAAATTACTCTGTAGCACATTAAGTGTGCTGACAACTCAAAGGATATCTTTCCTTCACTAGCAGAGTATTTCACTGTGAAGGACTCAGGACTAAAGAGAGATGATTGTAACACTGATGCTTGGAGGACAGAGGGGACAGTGCTCACAGCTGTTGACAGCTGGCCACCAACTAATGTTTACTCAGACTCCATTGTCACATAAGAG
Source organism: Zapornia atra (assembly GCA_013400835.1). Lineage (NCBI taxonomy): Eukaryota > Metazoa > Chordata > Aves > Gruiformes > Rallidae > Zapornia > Zapornia atra. The sequence goes on along the minus strand of VZTU01011818.1, from coordinate 27,151 downwards.
CTACAGAGAAGGCAGCCAGAAGAGTGCAAATGAGAACATGATGATTTTTCGTAAGGGAATCTGATGTCTGACTTGAGGCTCTATACTTGCTTTGGAAACTGTGCTCCAAAATATTAGTTCACATTTAGCAGTTAAATAAAACAACAGCAAACCAGATTTTATAGGTGGATTTTAGTGGCTAGGAGTGATGCCAGAACAAATACACAAACTGATCTAACAATGTTGACTACAGATCCCAATGCTCATTTACTCTTTGACCTGTGTATGCTTGCTGCCATTTCTCTCCATCTGCAATCGTCGTTTCAGTTGCCTATGGCAACTGGTGCTCTCATATGTTTATTTAATTCCTTTCACAGAGGCACCAAAATGAAGCTAGTTAATGAATAAATATCTTTCAAGAACACAATGGAATAATGAAATTCTTTCTTTTCTCTTCTTACTTTTTATAGCATATGCCTTATTACAGGCTGATTGACAAGGTAAGAAGAGAAGGTCCACCAAAGACATGACATCACACCACAGAGCAGAATTATCATCCAAAGTAGCACTGCCCAGCACCGTAACCCCTCATTTCTGGAAGTCCAGCACAGGATGGACAGCATCCCTAACATCGTCCTTACAACACCTTGGCAGCAGTGTCGAAAGTTCACTGTTAGGAAAGGCAGGCCATCCCCTGATGACAAGTGACCAGGTTGCAACAGCAGAAATAATTTGTATGATCCAATATCTATTATGGGATACTGGTTTCAAGTCAAGTTTGACCTACCTTGTATTCCTTACCAGAGAATACACTATAATCCACACCAAGACTTGAAGAAATCCTGTGCTGTTGATGTCTGAGCAGCAATAATTTTGCAACTAAAGAAACTTAATGTTTAGGATACCACTTTTTCTAGAAGCCTTATTTTTAGACCTTCCTATTGTTGTTAAGGTTTATAAAAGAAATGACAGATAAACATGTAAGTGGTATGAACATGAGCACAAAATCTTAAATTGGGAGCCAAAGCTTGTGTGCTCTAAGGTAATTTACAAGCTGCTCAAAATTGCAGTTCTTTACCCTAAGAAATTTTTTAATCTAAAAACTAGACAACCCTGTGACAGTAAACAAAGCCATGAGTAGGGAAAGTGATACAAAACAAAGAAAAATCTTACAGCACTAATTATGGTAGTATATGCCTCTTGCTGATTTCTTTGTGTGTTTTTAAAATTTAAAGAGTGATCTAATACCTTGAGATTGTTCACAGTTTCCAAATGAAGGTGAAGAGAGAGACTAATGACAGAAGGCTATCTGGAGAGGAGAGACCTGAAGTGACAAGCTCAGGTCGTATAATTTTTGTGTCTGGATGACAAAAGGTGAGGAACCATTATCTGCTAAAAGGTCACAGATTTGAGATAAGAACAACACTTGTCTCTACCAACCATGAAAAGCTGAACTGCACAGAAAAGGGAGGCAAGCTGTTTTTAAAAATGGTCATCTCTAATTGCAATAGAAAATCAGAAAGTAAAAAGTAAAGGCAGTGAGCAAAATTAACAATTAATTACTGAAAGAAGTTAACAAAAAGTCCACTTAAACCTGAAAACACTTACAGGAATGCCCATTATACCAGGTTCGCCCGGAGGTCCAGCAATTCCTGGCAACCCCATTTCTCCTTTTTCACCCCCTTCTCCAAGAAGTCCCTGGTCTCCAGGGTCTCCCTAAAGTAAACAAACAAAAAGGCAAAACTAACAAAGTTTAGTCAACCTGCTGGTACAGAAATATTTATTCTAGAGGTAAGTGAATTCTGAATCTTCAACTTTGACCAAACGCACTCTAAAACTGATGGGAATCTGACCAGTCAAATTCAGATCAGGCTCCAAGTTAGGGTAAAGCCCTTTATCTCATTCATACTCTCCCCTACAGCCAGATTTTGCCTCATCCATCTCCAACTACCTGAGGGTGCCCTCTGCAACATCCCTGTCCTGGCACGTCCCTGTAGTCAGTTCTCCAGCCTGCATTTCTCTGTGAAGCCATTCAACTTTGCAGTCTGTGTCTAAAAGGCACAGGGAAGCTTATTATATACAGGGCCTCCTATATTAAAACTCAGTGCACTGAACTGGGCTCTGTTGACCTGGTGAAAAAGGAGGGAAAGAAAAAAAAAAAAAGAGATATATTTGACTGCTTTACATCTGCTATAAAAACTGAATGTACCTTTGGGCCATCTTTTCCTTGAACACCATCTTCTCCTGGAGGTCCTGGTTCACCCTTGCAGAAAGGAACAGTTGAAAACAGTTATTATCTAGAATTCTCAACATAGAAGTATTGCCTTGGAAGAACTCAGACTGGTTTTACACATGCTTATTATCTTTTAGACAACTTCTATGTTGTTACTATAGTTTGTTTGTCTTCATTTTTCACTGATTTACAGTGACAGGGACACAGCCCTGTGAATCTTGAACACAGGAAAACACAAAAGATGGTAAGCATTAGGAAACTGAGGCAATACTATGCCCACGTAACAGTGGAGATTTGGAGAATGGCACTGAGATTGCTTGGTTTCAGAGTATACAACATGTAATTACAGTAACCTAAAAAGCATACCTATTCTGTCCTGAAACTTCCATGTTTATGTAGATTACTACTATATTGGCACGTTTAGTGACTCAGTTTAGGGACATGAAAAGCTCGTAATTTACAAATGGTATTGGCACTATGGCATTTCTGAATATTTGCCTTTCTCAGGAAAAGGCACTGGCAACTTCAACTTTTGATGCAAATAGTAAAAAAGCAAATATTGCTGCCCTATTCTAATAACATTTTTCAAAAGTAGGCAGCTGCTTGGGTCAGGTGATGGGGGTAAGACACATAGAAAGAATAAGCAGGGGCACAAGTGCTTGGTAAAATCAAGTACTGAATGAACCATCCACAGCACCAGCAGCAAATCCACTGCTTTAAATGGTGCTGCAGAGAGATACCTTGCTCTGCTGAGACCATAGTGTTCCCATTATGCCACCTAGACTGGGTACACAGCATTATTATGTGCTGTCATCTTAACAGTTGGGCTAAACCCCCTTGGACAGCTAAACTACTTGAGCATGCTCCCTTCATGCTCAAACCACTTGTTCATGTCTCTCAGTGGCATGAGATCCTTAGAAACATTTGAGCATTATAATCAATACTCTTTTTAACTTGCTACAATATTGTAATTTTTTTTAAAGGTATCAGAAAATAGCTTCTTATTGAATTCTTCGATAAATTAAGGTTTCTCAACCTGCATTTCTGATACATTTGTAACAGTCTCATTTTTGGAAGAAGATTTGCATCCATAGCTTACCCTTAAACCCTGGTCACCTGGTTCTCCAGCCTTCCCAGGAGGTCCAATGTCTCCCTGGAATGTCAGAAGAAAGTCAAATCATTAGATTTTAAGGGACAATATTCCTAACAACGACTGGGCTTACATATAATGCAGTCACCATGACAATAACAGTATTTCTTAATGGCTCATTTCTTGTACCACTACCTATGGCTCATTCTGATTTGCCTTTGTGGAAATTTGAAAGCTTTAACACTTACCTTTGCGCCTGGTTCTCCTTGCAGGCCAGGTTCTCCTTCAGGGCCAGGAGGTCCCTGCATGGTACAAGAGCTACTGTTAACAATAACTACTTTGCAACCATCAAATAATACAGACAAAAATCAAAGCAGAAAAACAGCATAAGACTCTGGGAAAGACTCAAGTTTGAAAAGTCAAATTAAGACAACAGTCATCTTTGTTCTTACTAGAGATCTGTGGATCAGGAATGTATTGAAGACTCAGCAGTACCACTAAGCTTGTACCTTTCATCATGAATTACTAGCAAGCTGAGCAATCAACTATCTTTTGTAAATCTGACCGACAGCTTCATCACTGTTTAGGCTTGGAGCCAAGTAGAGCCTTTGGAGAACAAAGCCCTTTTAGGAGTCTTCAGCCCTTGAAGAGTTAATGGTATCAGATTCTTCTTGTAAAGTTTATGTTTAAACCTTTAACAGTCAAAAGACTGGATTTTGGGTGACTGAGGAAGCACATTTCTTTGAATAAGCCAAATCTGCTCTAGAGTGAGCTCATCCCTCAGCTACTTCATTGCAAATGTGGCTAATACATTCTGTCATATTTCTTTCAAAGAGATATCAAAAACAAAGCACAAAATAGAAGCAGAAGTTAGCAAGAAGACTGCCTGCAGCTGCTTTTCTTCATCTACCATTTACAAGGACATACGATTAATGCTGTTCTACTAATGCTTCCAAAACCACCTAAGCCAAAACATTCACCTTCTAGGTAGATACCACAAATGTATGCCTGAACACTGCTCACAACAAAAAAATCTACTTATTTTAGATTTTTTTTTTTTTTTTTAATTTCTTTTTTGGGTTTTTTTGGGAACAGCTTTAAGTAAGAGAATCTCTTGGCAGCTCATGGTATTTAAATTAGTTGCAGGTAATAAAAAGTTTCTAAACACATTGTCCAGGCTTTTTCAGTTGCTTGATGCTTGGAATTACTATATAAATGATTAGAAGCTCACCTCAAACCCCATTTCTCCAACAGGGCCAGCATCCCCTGGTTGTCCTCTTGGACCCTGGTATTAAACAAAGTTTTGCATGCATCATTCAATTAATATTACATTACACTGTACAGTCTTGGCTTTGTCTCTTCAGAACATTGCCAACCGGCATAAAGAACTGTATTTCAAGGGCATTCCTCCTGAATCCAACAAGTACCATGATGGCATACAGTACTGAAGACCTCACTGCAAATCTTGACATTCTGAAATAACAGATTTCAAATAATAGAACAGATGTCTTTTCTTTTAGACCAAAAGTAATTTATTATCTAAACTAAGCTCTCCTCTTGATTAACTGAGACTTTGTTTAATTAAGACTTGTTAGCCTGTCTGGTTTGCTTTGCGGAAAAGACTACAGTCTGATATGGAATTAACTGAAAACAACTACTGTGTGCCTTGCTATGGATTTAGCAATGTTTATACAGGAAAATCACTGAGGTGAATGGACTAAAGGCTGGAGCCTTTTTGGTAATATTAGTACCCATACTATGAGCATGGGTAAGAAATAAATTTATTGCAGTAACATGTAAGTAACACAGAATCATTTTGGCTGGAAAAAGACCTCTATGATCATCAAGTTAACCTAGAACTGCCAAGTCCACCACTAAACTGTGTCCTAAGCACCACATCTACACGTCTTTTAAATACCTGCAGGGATGGTGACTCCACCACTTCTCTGGGGTAGCCTGTTCCAGTGCTTAATAACCCTTTGGGTGAAGAAATTTTTGCTAAGGTTATTTCCTAAAGCAGAAAGCTCAAACTCTCTGCACATGTTAGATTGCCCACTTCTGCTCACAGAATAGGATTTGTGTGCCAGGGTTAGAGGTTGCCTGTAACAGCTTACAGCTGATTCCATAGCCACTGTGAATGTATGTCAAGACAAATCAACCTTCTGGATACATCCAATCTTCGAACTTTCAGAAAGTTCATATCCATTTACCCCTTTAGGACTCATCTGTGTTTAAGTACATTCTAAATTAAAAACATTTTGTTGATCTATTATCCTCATGTAAAAGAAAGATGTTACTACCCATATTTATGAGAAAAGCTTTTTTAAGCAAATATTTTACTCTTTCTTTGTTTCACTTCCTCTTTCAGACTATGCATATGGTTTTGCTCTTCCCGATGACTTGGCAGTGATAATGCAAGTATATTCTTCTCTTGTAGCAGCAATGTAAACTGCATATTACTGAGAGGATTTCAGCAGATGCATAGATTTTACCCTACAGCTTCATTTAAGTGTGAACAACTGAAAGGGCAGTTAATTTTCCACTGAGAATTCACTTGGTTCTAAACTAAATCTATCCCTTTCCATCTCCATCACATTCCACTAAGCAAGTGTCACAAAGCTTGAGTCACAAGTCAAGAATCTCTTCATAATATTACCATGGATCTAGGTCTGCTGGATTGGTAATGTGTCTTTCTCCTGAGACTTTCAGGGAAATGCAGAAGCCAAAAATGTACAGCAATGTAGGGACTCCCTTTACCCATTAACTTCTGGTAATTTCACAGAATCACAGAATGTCAGGGGTTGGAAGGGACCTTGAAAGATCATCTAGTAACTCCTCTGCCAGAGCAGAATCACCTAGAGTAGGTAAAGAAGAATTTTACCAAAATGTCTGACAAGTATGTACCATTAGAGTGTAATTTAGAACAAGCCTGTTACTACACATAGTTTTAATTGCTTACATTTCTCAGCTCCTCCNGCTTCAGTAGCTGGCTTTCAGGTAGTGACCAGCAGACAGAAGATGAAATCAAGCTGCTTGGATGGGCAGTTAAAAAAAAGAGCCACGCATTTCATTCTGTAACATCTTGTGTCATTTTCATCACTTCTTTCTAGCTCCACAACTCCACAAACCATTTTCTGAAGACATTTCACTCCCCCAGCACTTAAAAGAAAGGTTCCCTGTTCACAGGATGAACCTTTTAAACTTCTGACTCTGCAGGTAAAGCTTCTATGACAACACAACAGAAATGTAGGTTGCTCAAGAGTAGACCACGCAGATTAGGTAAGGCTGACAGTCACTCTAGGTATATGAAAATTTAGACTTGGCCAGAAAACAGCAGGAATTTTATGTACAGGCCTTGTATTGTAAGGCACTCAGATGACACAACATGAAGATTAGATCAAGTAAGACAATGTGACAGGAATCCAATAGTAACGATTAGAAAACACATTTTCTGTTGACATACTGTGCCACTCCTACAAGTTGGTAGCTGAAGTTAAGTAGGCAACAATATCCAAAAGAAAATTTAGCAAACTAAAACCTGTTGTTGGCTGTTGGGCATTTTTCTAGCCCACAAAAATGTGCAGTCCCTCTCTGTAGAGCATGTCAGCCTATGGATTAGTAGAAATAATATTTAATAATATTAGAAATAGTAATACTTAGTAGAAATAATATGGTTCACTCTCAAGAATTAAATTAACTATGTATTATTTGATGTGCCAAATACCTTCAGAAGCAAAGAAAACACACAATGTTTGACAGCTCTATTAGGTTTCTGCACTTTATAGTGACAGCCTTCTCCCACATCCCCCTAGGACA
>VZTU01011818.1:277-19998 GCA_013400835.1 Zapornia atra | reverse complement strand
ATTACTTGCTCTTCCACTGTATTTATATAACCGTATTGACCCCCAGAGATGGTGATGCAATAGTATTCCTGTTATGGCTACACCTTGCAGCACCTTGCATATATATCCAGCAGCTCCTGCATGAGCTTCTGTTACAATACTGGCCACATAAAAGTCAGCATGGTTTTGAAATAACAACCATCAGAATAAAAATCTATCCAGCAGAGGAATGTTTGAGATTTATTATAGCGGTCTCCAAAAATTTAACCTGCCAAAATAAGTTCCTGAATAATTACCCTAAAATTTGCCTGAAAAAAAATACCACTGATGTCTGTGTTAGCACATACGTTTACATAATCCATAATGTAGATGTCTACCTCAATGGAGTGTAAAGCCACATAAAACTGTGGTCCAGGTTCTGCTGTGCTCTCATGTTGTACAGCCCTTACTACAATGCTACATAACGTGATTAACAGGTCTCCTCACCAACAAGTTACACTAAGTAAAGGAGGCAGATTCTAGCCCTCCAGTTTTGGAATGATTACGGCACAATTCCAGCTGGCAATATTGAATCTTGGTAAAACAGAGCTTGAGTTACCAGCAAATTCAGTATAATATGTGGAAAAAATTTTAAGCAGGCATAAGGATCAACTTACTGGTTCTCCCATTGGTCCCCTGTCTCCTGTGGTTCCGGGAGGCCCAAGCAAACCCTGGAAGATTAAAATAAAATAAAAAATCATTGGAAACAAGCTGCTTCATATTCTGAAAAGCCACTTCCTCTCTTATTTCTGCTCACTCAATAACTTACTTAGAAATATCCAGGGAATATGTGCAGCCTTTCCTTCTGGCTGATGTGCATTACCATACCTCTAGCTTTGTGGCAGGTGAGGGAACCCTGAATAAATCCTTTCACAGTTTATTTTGTAGCGATGGATTGCAGCTGACCCACTGTTTACCAGTTCCTCATCATTCCCCCTATAATTGTATGCAAACTGGGCTTAACCACAACCTTGAGTGTCTTGTCCTAAAACTGTATTTGAGATGATAACCAAGGTTCACAGCCCGCTTTTCTTTCTGCTCAGCCTGGCTCATAGCCAGCGTATACTGTTTCAGTACACACTTTCTTCTCTAACTGCAGCAGTAGGTGTAATAGATCAGCATCTTCCTCTGCAATAAATGTACTCATTCCCATCATTTCAACCTAATGAGGCTATGCTCCATTCATTAGGCATATATAAATACATCTAAAAGTCCTAATCAACAAAGAATTAAAACCCCATTGTGTCAAAGGTGAGAGGCAACAATCTCCTAAATCTGAGCAGAAGAGGCAAGAGAGCTACAGTGACAACCAATAGTTCAAGCACAATCTTAGCACACAATCTCTGCCATTAACACTATTTCTGCTTTTCTGCTTCCTTTATTATTGAACACCCAGTACAATTTGGACTGACTGGTAACCTGCTTTTTAAAAGAATACAGCATGCTAGGTTTCCATTGGAAGAAGTCATAAAAAGAATAATTTTCTCCTATATCTGTTATATGCAACTTACACATTTATCCCAACACTGATAGTACACATCTATTCTAAAGCCTATTAAAGAATTACTTTTCTATTTCACAATGACTTTTCTTCCTTGAGACTACAACTGAAAAACACAGCAATTTCTAGGACACCCCTACTAACTTCAGTCACCATTTCTTCTGCTGCAATTTGCTATCATATTGCATACTGTGGACCATCATGTTCACTCTTACTCTCACTTCTGCCCCTCATTCTTCCTATGAATAAACACAAGCCATACTGTCGTAGTTTTCCAGTTGCTCTAAAGCAGACAAATTCCCTCATACCCAAGTGTGAAACAAAGCATGAGATTTTGTGGGGGTTTTTTGGTAAAGCATTAGAGAACTTCATACTCACAAGTGCACCCTGATCTCCTCTTTCTCCTGGATTTCCAGCTTTACCCTGGTCAAAGAGAAATATTGAAAGACAATGCTGGATTTAGATAATTTCCAACCCAACTCAGGAAACAGCAGTAACTCTGTTAAGGCTTACTACAAACCTTGGCTACGCTACTTACAATGAGCCCAGGAAGTCCTTTCTTTCCTGGCTCTCCTCTTTCTCCCTGAAAAATAACCAACAATGTGTGAATTCCATGTGCATTTGCTAAATACACTGCAGGCAGTTGCTGTCAGTTTAAATGCTGGGTAACTCTACAGAAAGTGCAGATTCAGGCTTACACCACAATAAGGAAGTCCCTGAAGAAGCCATATATTTGCAAATCTCCTCCTGGATTAAACTCAAGCTGAGGATTTTTGATATATTGGGTTGGGGTTTTTTTGTTTGTTTGTTGTGTTTTCTTATTTGTTATGGTCTAAATGTTTTATATAGAACTGACCAATGCAAGCACTCACCTTAATGCCTTGTGTTCCTGGTTCTCCTAGAGGACCGTCAAGACCTCTTGGCCCCTGAATATTGAACAAGTGATTTGCAATATTAATTATGCATTATTTTTGGTTACCATCAGGAAGATGCAACATAAGATTTAGGAGAGGAGAAACATGTCTCATTAGCATGAAAACACTATTTCATTGCATCTTAACTGTGAAATAAAGCTTCAAAGAATGAAGTAAACTTCTGGTTTGCTGAAATATGAATTTCAGAAGAAAGATTTTTTTTTAAAATATGTAAGATTTGTAAAAAATATGTTCAGGGTCTCTGTTGGACTTAGGTTGCTGATATTTTCTGCTCTTTTCCAACCACTTTGTATGCAAGACACATATTTAGAAGAATTTAGATAAGCACTGGTTATCTGGACTGCATTCTAAGTATCCAGCTTGCTAGTATGACTAAAACAGGCAGATAAAGCTATTCCATTAGTAAGCCAGTTTGAGACAAGAAAAGCAATTATAATCTTGCATAGTGAACTGCTTGAATGTCTCTTGTAAATTGACTTTTTATAACAAATAGATGAACAAAGATAGCCTGTTATTTCATCACAATATAGTAAATATTTATTGCTGAAGCTTTCAGAATTTATTAAGACTGGAAATCTAAATCCATTTTTTGCAAGTAAATGAAAAGTCCTTAAAATAGATCATGAGCAAAATGGAAAATATTTTATCCATGCTGAGTGTCATGGTTTGGCCCCAACTAGAAGGTTATTTCCATAGTTCTAAACACCTTGAGTGTTTGGGTATGGATGTAAAATTAAAACCAGCTGGTAATGATCTAAATCCAACGACCACTTTAAAACAAGAGCTAGATAAGTATCAAGTCAGAGCCAGGCACTTTACAGCAGTGTTCAGCTCAAGGATAAGACACAAGAGCTTTCCTGGTGCCATCTGGACTAGGCTGGCATCAGATCTGCAGACGCATTTTCAGAGTGCATTTGAGTCGTAGAGAACTTTACATAGTGGGTCATGATTTACAGTGCAGGGCATACAATTATGGCTGATTTCTAGAGAGTTGTAATACTATTATAGGTAATAATAGGGGGTTGAAAAATGACTTTGTTGGAAATACACCTGACTTTATTTAGATTACTTTCCTGACAAAAAGTCTGTGACATCCACGTCCCTCTTGAATTTTTTGAGATGAAACACAGCAGAATTCTGTTTCCTGACTGGATTTATTGAGGCACATCAAAACCTATACCAGAAGAGATCATGAGCACCCACTTGCTTCTTTTTAGAGTTACAGTGAAAATGCTTGACTGGTAACACAGGAACAGTGTGTATCATTTAGCCTCGCCTCACAACATGGAAATCTCTGAAGAAAAGGCCTTTCCTGTAAGCTAAAAACAGAATTACAAGCCCAGAAATATCCCACCAGAAGCTTATCTGTCAGCATTTCACGATTGCTGCTTCTGTCCAGCACAAGGGAACACAGAAACCATAGGAAAAGGAAACAGGCAGAAAAAGCTGTCTGAAGACTTTTGATACCGCAGTAGTTTAGGGGACAACATTTGTGAGGCAATCCTTGGATTAGCCTGGCCACCTTTCTTGTTTTGGCCTAAACTAGGACTGAGTATTTACAAGAACAGAGCCTACAGAGCATGAGACCCTGGGCTGATGCTTCACTTTCAGGGAGAAGGGTCCCAAACCAAAGGATACTGCAGCCTGTGGGAAACACTCCTGGTGACTTCAACGCACACATACATTAGAACCAAAACACAAATGGTGCTTTCCAGGGTGATGGAGGACTTTATAAGAACAACAAAGCTGGGCCTCATGTTAAGATTCTGTAACTGTATAAGCCAAATTATCAAATTATTACATAGGATAATTTAAGCACCTTGATCAAATTAATGTCAGGTTACTGACACCTTTAATACACACATAATGGGTTGCGACAATATTCAAGGCAGAATAAGCAGGTTTAGAGTCCCATGGTCTGATATTCCTTTCAGGAGAAAAGTATCAAAGAACAGAAGGTACAGGAGGAAACTTTGAGATGGGGGTAAAAGGGGAGAGAAGATCACAGAATAACTACAGAGGAATCACCTAGGGCAACATAGGAAGCAGGGATTCAAAGGGTTAAGCTGAGCAATTGCAGGATAGTTTTAGTGTCTCACACTTCTTCCATACGTGACTTGTCATTTGTCTTTGTGTATCCCCTACAGTGCTGATCAGAGGATAGAATCTCACAATGAAACCTTCAGGAGGAAATAGGACATAATTTTTGTACAGATTTGTGTAATAAAGAAAATTATTTCTAGGTTTTATCTTCATTAGTAATATTAACAGATAAATTCTTTGAACACTTGTGACTTCCTTTTAATCATAAAGGGGATTACAGACCATAATTTGAGAAACAGTCCTGTCAGGAGGCTGCACAGGATTCTCAGTCTGCTTTAGGCACGTAATACACCGTAACTTTTCTACTCACACAGATCTCTGCTTCAATGGAGTTCACATCAACAGTCCAGTCATTAGGAAGAGAATGACATCGGATTTGATCATTAATAATCAAGTAAAAAGGCCTACCATTCAAAACACCAACTGTCAACTATGTAATTTGAAATTGAAAACAAAGTAACAGAAATCAAAATGATGCTCATCTTCTGGCTCTGGGCCATGCCTGCCTCTACCCTCACTCTACCCAGCCACAGAACAGTGCACAGAAATCCAAGGGAAAGGCAATTATTCTAACTAAAGCACACCATAACATTCCTATAAATAGAATGGTGTGACTCATTATTGGCACAGATTAATCATATCTGTATTATTTTCTACTATAGCTAGTGCAGAATGAGATACACACATGATTTGCTTGCTGTTATTTAATTTAGGTTGCAAAAGAGCTGAGGAATTAGACTGCCAAATGATTGCTACTACTTTTTTCTTTGGCACGGGTTCAGCTTTGTTTCTAAAATGGAACATACTACATTGAAAACTTTAGGATGATAAGCTGAGAAAAAGTTCATCTAAGAAGGCAAGAAGCACCAATTAACTATTGTTTTCTCATCCTGCCTCCTAAATAAGAGTGAAAAAACCAAACACATTATGTGTCTACTTCTTTTTTTTGGTGGCTGACAGAAGAATGTTAGAAAGTGATACCAATTTTATTCTCACTTCCTTTGAACAATTACGAGAGATAAACACACTCAGCTATTGATGCATCACAAAGCACACTGGCTACTTGTATCACATAATGCTGAAGTGCACACATTTTTCTAGGTTCCATGTTTTTTGCTGGTAGAAGATATCACTCATTAAAACTGAGCACTGATGTTCTTAAGTAATTGAGGTTTTTCATGCCAGTCCAGGTACAGCTGAGGCAGGGATAACTACTGGTTGCTACAGACATAAGCCTCTGTTGCCTGACCCCAAATTTATAGCACTTCATTATGTCATTTATCTGCATTTTCAAAAGTTAACATAATGAAGTACCTTCCAGGAAAGTAAGCACAGAAAAAAATATTGGTTTCTTTAGGCTTTAAAACACCAAACAGCCTGAAGAATACTAACTGCTAAGACTCTTATTTTCCTTAGGTCTCACTCATGAAATGCATCTAAAGATCCTGGTCCTCTTCCTCATAAATTAAAAGCTACAGTTGGTATTAGTCAGACATTATGGTATGCACTAAAAGCAGAACTAGTCTGTGACATTGGATTTTTTCTTCTCCATAGATTAGCAAACAAGAACAACAAAAAAATCTCATGCAATAATGGCTTCATAGTTGCCTATGCTGCATCCAACACATCTTTCAGTCTCATTTATTTCTTCCTTCTGGTCATGGAGAAAAATTGCTTCTCTCAGATACAGGTATTTCCACTCCCATGTGTGACATTCTGCAAATTCTGTATCTACAGTGATGGTCTCCCTCTGCGTTTTCATGAGATTAACACTAAAAAAAGAAAACATAGGTCACAAAGGGACCCAACCTCTGACATGATTCCAGCTGAAGTGCATCAAGTCTCAAGCAAGAGTTGAGGAAGCTCTGTGCTAGCACTGTGCTCAGTGGCATATCCCCCCAAATCCCCTGACATTGAGATACTCCATAGACTCACAGACAGCCTGCCTTCAGCTGGTCAGAACTCCTGCCTGTACCAGAGACTGAGCAGCTGGATGCTCTCAGGCAGAAGGATGCTGCTGGGTAATCTTGGATGCAAACTGGTTGCTGAAAGGTCCAGAATTTATGAGATGAAGGAATTCTGCTCTGTGACAGTGCAGAAGTAGAGGGTCAGCTCTCCTAAGACTTCCTGCAGATTCCAGCTGTGAAGATGGGATACGTTCTTGTTTCAGTACACAACAAAGGGGGGTTTCCATATGCTGCTATTTAACTTCTGTATGTGACTGTGGTATGCGTATTTCCAAGGCCTGCACACAGAGCTCAGTGTTCTGACACTTCTTTTTCTGAATCAAATTCAAATTCATCTGGGGATGATGACAAACCCCAGGTTTCAGATATTTTCCTTATGGGACATTCCACTTTGAGGATGGTATTTTGATCTTGAGAGCAGACAAAATTCTCAGGGGCTTCAGTGGGAGTTTTTTCACAGAGCCTCAAGACCTGGGTCAGCTCTAAGACCCCCAATCCCTGAAGCATTCCCAGTCATGCTACATGGAGGCAAAGGCATAAACCGCAGCTCCAAACTGGGACTTACAGAGAGCTTGGGATGTTTGGGATTTATTTTGAGTGATCTTTAATTATAAGCAATGTATTCCAGGATGTGCTGCCAAAATCAGAGAGACAGACTCCCTCAAAGATTCCTGTCTCTGTTGGCAGAAGACGTGACACTCCTTAAATAAAAACTATCTTCTACCTTCAAAATAGAATCGAAATTAAGGTGTTTCCCCCTAAAAAATAACCACCAGGTAGCAGATACTGCAATTCAGGGAAGCCTGCAATGCAGGGCTCAGGCCCATGTCAGTAGCTTGGCTCTGACTACAGCTCTGGCAACGCTGGCAGAGGGGCTTGCCAGGAGGGAAGGGTCTGAGGAGGAGTTTAGAGGGGAACACTATGTCTAGAGGAATTAAAATGCATAACCTGCAGCAGTTCAGTACCAATCTGAGAGACAGATATTTATACAAAATTACTTCTGAGCTAGTCTAACTCACTGTATCCTATGGGCCACCAGTCACACCACCTCCACTGGTCCAACAGGACCCAAGGGATTCTCTTGTTTAGATGAAGCTCAAACATCAGCATTCTACAGTAAAAATGAACGTATACGTGCACTCCTCATCTGCACTTGTGTGTCCCAATCCAGCACGACACTTCAGTGTGTTGCACTTTCAACCATGCTCCTACTGGAAAATCAGAGAAGAAAGGCACCCATATATTTCACTGAATCAGGCCACTGAAGAAAAGGTAGTGCCAAACTGTGCCTTCTTTTCAGCCTCACCACTGCTTTGCATTTCTGGTTTGATTTACAATTGCTTTCCGTTTCTGGTTTGATTTACATTTTCAAATCTGCCTGTGAAGCAAAAAGGCTGTTTTCCCTTCCGCTCCTCTAAACCAAGGCAAAGACTCATACTCCTGTCAGAAGGCTAGCTCAGTTATTAGTGCTGAGCTCCCAGGAGCCCCTAGAATCTCTCTCCACTGAACACATTTGTACAGGCACCTTTGGAACACTTCAGGAGTCACTTCTCTGCTAGTCGATGCCCGGTTGGACACTCTTGCTTACACTGATGCTTGGCAGCTCACTGTGCTTATCAGTGGGGGTGGATTCTTGCACTCTGCAGCTGATTAAAATTTCTCTTTGAATTTTGGTAGACAGATTGCATAAAACAAATGTATGAACTTTAGTTTTGCCTGACAAACAGACCTCAAACTCCTTTTTCTGTGCACTGATAGATTATATGTGACACACTCAGTTAAGGAAACAAGCAGATGAGCTGTGCACTGTAGGAAACATTTGCTATTCCTTCAAGTAAAATTATCAAAGTAATTAATGAATTTTTCTTAGTGCATATGATTCTGTGTTTGTTGAGATTTTTTAAGATAGCTCATTATTAAATTAAAATGTCCAATGTTTATTCACCAGAAAGAAATTTTTAGTAATACCTTTTTAACAGGCTTTTAAAACGCACATCTGTTGTAAGGGAAAAATAAAGACTATTTTCAGAAGACCACATATACTCTTTCTGATGATGCCCTTTTCCATGAGCTGTCGAGATAACTTCCTTAATCCTGAAACCCAGACTCAGAGAACTCTCTTACTGATAGGGACTTCAGATAAGCACAAGAAGTTCTAAGTGTATGGAGATATATGCTCAAATCTGCTTCACCCATTTAAGGAAACTGAAGTCTGGGATAAATTATACTCTATGTCTGAAACTAAACAAAACAAAAACCCAAACACTTGGCATTGCCAGCTGGAAACCTCTCTAATACAGGGTAACCCAGAACCACGATTGCAGACTTTTAGCAGAAATGATACATTTCATATGGTACGTTTCACAAACTGCACCATGAACAAAGAGGTAAATTAAACCAGATTTCTTTTGAAGGAGAAGGAAGCTGTACTAAAGAAGGAAGACTCATTTGAAACATGTGAAGTTTCTCTTACGAATAATCCTGCAGTGTACTGTTGCTAAGCACTGTGTATCTTGGATATAGAGATTATTCAAAATATTGTATATTTAAAACTTAATATCCAAAATATGGATTTAAATATACATTAATATTCAAATGTATAATATATTCAGATAGACTATTTTGAATATACTGAAAATATAACTCTCTACTCAATCTCTTATTTAATAGTTTAGGAATCATGAAAAAGTAATGTAGAAGAATATATAGTTGATAGATTTTATATTACAAATCTTGCTAATCACAACATTTTTATAGTCTAAAATCTTATTTCAAATGCAATGTGTGCTTTTCAAGTATCTCTAACTACAGCAAAGACTCCAAATCTTAAAACTTACCAAATTTTACCATGTATTTTCTTAGAAACCTTACATAACACCATAACAAAGGAAGATAAAGGAAAGGTATAATTGTATTTTGCTGTAGCAATGAAAGTTTCTGCTTCCTATGACAGAAAGGAACCAACAAAATGATCTCACTGGGATTGGGGACTTTATCAGGAATCACTGCTAAGCACTGCCCAATGCTAACGCCACCTGTAAAGACACTGTGCTCCAGCCATTGGAATGAGTATTTTCACTGATACTAATTTTATGGACTGTAATCAATTGCTCAATGTGGACAGACTCCTCCCTTGCTTATGTGGGCTTTAGATCAGTGTGGTTCCCATTTCCCTGATAAAAATGTGTGAAATGGAATTTACAATCTAATCAGAGGTTTGAGATTCTAGAATACACTATCTGCTGACTTTGCTTCTTTCTCAGAACTGTGTATGACTGATTTTGGTTGTCTTTCTAAAGACGTAAGTGACATGCAGATAAATAAAGTAGTCCTTAAAATATTGAAACAGTCCAATGGTAGTTATAAATGTCACCATTTGCATATTTATACATACAGAAAACAAGGCCAGTGGTCACTTTGGTTCTGGTCCCAGTCGCAGATGAAATCAATGGCAAAACCCCATTTAACTGTTACGAAGATTCATAAATGCAAATAAAAGTGTTATCTGGCTGATTTCAGTAGAAAAAGCTTGAATCCAGAGGACAGAATTCATTGGAAGCAACTGCATGAGTTACACATCAGATTCATGCTGGCAACACACTACTGTCTGCTCTAAGTAACATGAAACAGCAATATTACTTACTCTTCTTCCCTTCGGTCCCTGTGGCCCTGGTGGTCCTCTTGCCCCTGAAGGTCCCTATATGTCAGATAAAATTGGTATTCATTGTCTTCTACATAGAGATTACTGAACATTTCCAGATTCATGCTCACACAACAATAGCCAATACAACCAATACAAATCAATCACTTTCACTCATGGTTTAAATTCCATTATGGGTGTTAGTACAATTAATCTAGAAAAATCTAAATACGAGACACTACACAACTCTGTTCTGAAGAAGAAATCATGATGTGATTATTGGATAACCAACGTCTGTCCAACAACCCCAAATTGCTAAAGGATACTTGTATTTCAGCAACATTATCTTAAAAAAACTCTAATAAGCTGTGATGAAATATTCAGGTTTTATCTGGAATGAGGACCCATAGTAGCCAAGTTATAACAAATTCTACACAGCAAACTAGACCACAATTTATTTACAATTAACAATGAAATTGGACACATAATGAATAAATTTAAATTATATTAGGCATCAGTGGATTAAAATTAAAATTACCGTGCAATTATAAACCATCCTTAAAAAATTCTGTTCCCCCACTTGTCTCAACATAGGGATTCTAAAATGGATGAGTAAATGATATAATCAGTTTTTCCTGTCTCTCATGGTTCATCCTGGTAACTAGCACGCGAACGGACTTTGCGCCTGGATGGGTAAACTTTCATGATAGTTTTATAGACTGCAGTACAAATTAGAAACCATCCATAGCTTCAGCAGAGCAAAAAGACAATTTGAAAATGGTATGGTTTATGTTAGACCAAAGCACCACTCTATACCTACAGGCAATCCTTCTGGCCCCACAGATCCAGGGCCCCCTGGAGGTCCTGGGTAGCCCTGGAATTGAAATAAATACAGAAAACACAGAACAGTTTTATCAAAATCATTATTATAAAAATAATAAATCCAGTTACCTGAAAAGTTGGAGGTAAGTTAAAACATTTAATCTTCCAAAATTGATTCCCAAAAGTTTGTTTAGAAAATATACTTGTTTGGATATATCACAATAATAATTTACAGCAACCTAAGAAATTTTCCCACACACAGGCACTAGCTGTGTCTGTAATCAGGGATTTACTGAACCAAAAGCTGTTGAGTTCCAAATTAATTTCAAAAGTCTCATGTCAAGGCTGTGACTGTGGGGACAGAAAGTGGACACATCCTTGTGTGGGCAGGACTGGCCAAGACCAAATGCATTCTCTGCACATTCTGGAGCTCTCAGTGCTCACTAGAAACACAGCCAAATCCTAACCACTTCTTGAGAACTTCACCATGAATGTGACAATGGGCACATGTATATATCATTTTACTTCTGCGTCCCAACAACCTACTTAATGTGACAGTGGCATTTAGACTGTCTAATGCTGCATGAAATGTTGCACCCTGATTTTGGACAAGTGGGGTTATCAGGATGCCAGTCTTCCCACCAGAGTGGCATCCAGAGGCACTCTGGGTACTGCTGTGCAGTAGAATTAGAGAGGATGCTAGTTACCAGTCTGTCTGTTAGAATAATCTGGGTTAGGGCAATCTATGCAGGAGACCATTAATTTACTATCCCTGCTTTGTTTACATCTCCTTTCAATTAATTGTGTTTAATTTTTCATATGTCTGCTTAGAGTCACTTTTAAAAAACGCAGTTGCTCTGCTGCTTCATTCAGGTCACTTGGCCATGTCACTGACACAGAGGGGATAAAGCTGCTACATGAAACTTCCTAGGAATGACACATTATAAATACTACTCTTTTCCATAAAGCTTGCATAGTCAGAGGAACAAGAATTTATTCCTGTTTTGGAAAGTAAAGCACCTTTGTAACATAATTATGGATTCTATGTTATTTGTGACTTACCATGACACCTTTCTCTCCAGGAGGACCTACTGGCCCAGGACTACCTCGCTCTCCCTTTAAAAAAAATGAAAGAGGAAATAACAGTGAGTGCTCTTTCCCTGACTCGTTCTATGTCCACAGAGCCAGGCATATCTGACCAGTGAGGCTAATGTGCAAAAACATCACCTCAACAATCCAAGAGGTCTTCCATAAGAGCTGTAGCCCATGGTCTACAAGAGACTTGGAGCTTTTTACTCTGCCATTGAATTTCTGTCTTCCTTCTACAATCCCACCCATATTTTGAAAAGATGATAAAACTGAATTTCTCTGTCTTTCCTTTTCCTAGAAGGCTGAAGAAGAAATTTGGTACATCACTCTTTATAAACTGGAGCTAGCAGTTCCCTTTCTCTGTGTTGGGTGCAGAACACTTACGTTTTTCTTTATTCCAGAAAATTCACCACAACGAACAAGCTAACAAGAAATTGTTGTTCCCCTCCCCATCCCTTCTTCAGTATCTGTTAGGAAAGCACAGATCTAAAAGCAATACCAGCTCTTCAGCAGTTGCAGCAGCATTTACAGTAGGAAAATTGGGAAGGGTCTCTTTCTTGTCTTACACGCTTTCTCACATTTTATTCATATAACATCCAGCCCAAACATCAGGCTTGGCTGTGGATTGTCCCTTCATAATTGTTACAGTAAACATGACGTAGTGATAATGCTATATTTTATGTTATGTACTGTTAAAGACACATTTCTTTTAAGTATGTCTGTTACTTAAATCAACCTAGCATATATCGTTTAATCCATAAAGGAGGAAAATATTAATTCTACAGAAATAGCATAGCAATAACAACAATTATTGTACCATGAAGAAACTTGCTTTCATTTCCTGATAGGTTAATTAGTCTTTTACTGCTTTTTCCCTCCTAGCTAAACTAGCAGCAGTATCCTAAGGCAATCTTTGTTGGGCCAATTTTAATTATAAAGAATAAGAATCATTTGACACCGAATTCTAAGATGATGTTGTGATTAAAACCATATGAGACTTATTTAAATTTTAGTTTTAACAATCAGTGCTTTCCACTGATGTATTTCCTTTCATAGGTTATATAAATTATAATCAGATTTGCGTGGAAGTTCTGATACATTATTAAGACTTTCTCAATAAAATATCTAAATAGCAGCCACCAGTCTAGGTGAAGTAATTCAGCCCTGCAGGGAAGAAATATAAATGGTGCTGGATCATTCTGACAAACAATTATGTGTTTATAATAATTGAAGCTGACATACGGTCCAGTAATAGTTTCCTGTTTTTCAGTTTTAAAATACTTCACCTAAATAAAACCATGTCAAATACACTTAGGCTATTTATACTTTCTAGTCACAGTAAGTCAGCCATACTGTTTTCATAAACACAACTGTTACTGCACAGCAGACAAACCCAGCAATATTGTCTTCTTTACTTGGTTAATACACACAGCTGAATTCTACTTTTCTGCCTTTGTCTCTCCATTATGTAGCAGTGCATCACCAGTGACTACTGTATAAACCAAGCATAACTCATCCTAGTTTCTGTGAACCTACAGCAGCAGATAGTAAGTGCCATAATATGAGCAAGATATTAAATTTATCAGCTCTGAATTCATTGCCAAATGAAATTGAGGATGCCAGATGTGTGCCTCAAATAATAGCACTTAGGTTACCATGTACTGCATCCCTGTGCTCTGAAACAGCTACAGGAATATTAGCATTGTCAGCAGTCAGTAAAAAATCTCTCACTGATATTTTATCACCCCAATGGTTTTCAAAGCTGATTTTTGCTGCTGAGTAGCCAGATATGTTGTTATACCTTTTCGCCAAGGCTTCCTGATGGCCCGGTTTCTCCAGGTAAGCCAGCTGAGCCCTGTACAAAAAGGAAGCAGATGTTTATTAGTCCATTCTAGTTCATGGTTGGTAGCTCCTCAAACAATGGGGCAGCAGAGCACAGCACATTTCTTCATCCCAGAGAACCACTGGGCTATTTGTGTAAGTGCTGCTGTGGGAAAGTGCAGACCGCACAAGCTAACCTGGCTTGCAACCTGTGCAGGAGGATCACTGCCTCTAAACACACCAACAGTAAATGGCCACTGCTGGAAAAAAAATTACATTAATTTGATCATCCTACTGTGCTTCCACCTAAGGTCTGCCACTGAGCTCAGTCTTGCAGTGCTAGAAGCTTTGCAAACATTCAATTAACGGCGATAATTGCACTCTGCTAGTACTTCAGCCTGACCACAAATTTCAAGAGGAATAAATTCAGTGGAAGAAACTAAAAGCCAGACAAAACAGAAATTATATTGGATCAGTTGGTGTCAGAATTTTCCCTTTAAGTGTTGTAGCTCCAAATGCCTTTGAAGTCAGGGGATCAGAGCCTTTCAGTCCTTTTAAAAAAGAAGTAACTCTCTCCTGAGGCTCTCCCACAAATTTCCACTGGCTAGAACAAGTACCACCATATGGAATAGGAAACATGAGAGGAAATACTTTAAAAGTCTTATTCACAAGTGCTTGCAATACACTCTTTATTATCAAACCAGAAGAAATAATTACAGTGCAATGCTTCAGTTGAGAAAAGTATGAAATGGTGAGCTTATCAATAGAGCAATAGGTGCCCAGAGGACGGTGCGTGACTGCTCAAGAAAGGCGGCAGAAATGTGGAATTTCCTAGTAATGACATAATGCACAACTGCAGTGTAATGCTTTAAAAAGCAAAAATCACTTGCACTTTAAAAAGGGCAAAATAAAATGATAATTCACACATTAGCATAACTCTCCACTTGTAGGGACACAGTAAGCAGTGCTACACTGACAAGCGAGAGTTATTTTAAAAAAGCATTACTTCTGAGCTCACTAGACAGCTCATATTCCCTTCAAGAGCCCAGTAGTAGTTTATGAGTATGAGCTCCACAGAAGGAGCTTCATAGCAAAGACAACATTCCAGTTTAAGATCTCTGCCTTCAGGAAAAACAAACCACACCACCACCACACTTTTTTTTTTAGCTTTTACTTGTATAATTGCAATATTGTTCAGCCTCAAGTATTTTAACGTAACAGGTACAAAGTAACTAAGGCTTTATGATAGCTTCTTATTTTCTTGGACTACTAGTGCCTTTAGAAATCTCAGTTTAAATACATTGCAATCAGCCACTGATACAGCTGCCCCTGCGGCTGACAAGACTGGCACAAACTTTTTGGGGAGGTGCTGAAGAGATAGACAGGTATCTCTTTGGCTGCTGGACAGATGCATTATCTGTGAGAACTTGTGTATTATATGTCAGGACTGAGATGTCTCTTGGTAGAAACCAAAGATTCATGCTGGTGATACTGGCAATAAGGTGATGCCCAGACGTCACTGGCAGGAATGAGGGACTTCCGTGACGAACGCAGAGAGAGAGCTACCACTGCTATCAGTCACGGCCAAGACTGTGCTCCAGCACCAGTCAGAAATCTGAGAGATAAAGAATTACCCTGCACTCTTGCTCATCAAGATAAGGAGTGTGGAGGTATGGTTTCAAAAGGCTAAAGACTAATCACTTTGATTCTCTCATTCCAGAGAGGACAAAAGATGTAATCAGAGCCAAGAGTAACTCATACCTAGACTCCATCCACAGAGACTCTCCTGATCTCCCAGCCAAAACCACACTGTTTACAGGACTGAAAGGTGCTGATCAGAAAAATGGGAGAAGCATTTACTATACAGCCCTGATCAAGTCCCCTTTTCAAATCAAAAGTATTGTCTTTCTGAGTTGCTCTGGTCTGAAAGAGAAGGAATGACTGGAAAGCAGTGACTGTGAATGTGCTGTTGTATTACCCAGCATGTTAGGCCTAGCCTACGAAACCTTCCAGAGTGAGGCTAAAAGTTGGCTATTAACTAGCAAGTTTCCTAGAGATTGGCTGATCCTCAGAAGAAAGTAATGAAAATTTTACAGTAAAAATCCTAAAAGAAAATGGATTTTTTTTCACACAAAAGATAGGAAGAAAACCTCTGCAGGATTGGAACTGAATATGTATGGAAAGCAAAAACAATCAAGATGACGATAAGACATTAAGTCAGTAAAATGGTAAAGGCAACAGAGACTTCAATAGGAATAAAGGGGAAAGAAGTTAATGACAGGTTAACTAAATCCTCTTCCACTCCTCCACTCAAAACAGAGGGCAAGTGTCTGAGACTAGGATAAAGCTAGAGCAGGTATGTGATGAGACAGGAGTGGGAGAAAAAAACCACACTTACGAATATAATTTTGGTCCTAAAACAGTGAGTAGTATACAGTAAAGAAAAAGTGACATCAGAGAGCAAAACACCTTGTTCCATTAATACGTTAGCCTTAAAGTGCTGTTTTCTCTGTGCACTTTCTTAAACATCATATGGCCCTTTAAATCCCAGATTTGGATTGGTTTATTGAAAGGACCAGCCACTAAGACTGGACGAAGGTTTCAACTCTCTCTCCTTACGTAAGAGGATAAATAGAGTCTTAAGCATGTTTGTTGAGGCAGTGCCTTCCAGCATCCCTTCAATCCTTTGAGAAGCAGCAGTGGATTCCAAAAATCAAATTGAATGTATTTGATGACAGAAAAATAAAGCAAGAAACAGCTCAAATTTTTAACAAAAACCCCAACCCAAACAAACAAACAAAAAATCATTCTTTTATACCTTATTAAAAATAGTAATAAACTTTTATTTACAAGGATTTGTGTAAAACTCTCCAGTGACAATAAGAGCATTTTAGAAACCTCCTTGACAGGAGCATTTTTGTGGAAAATTAATCAGAGGCCAGATCTCACAACTAACACATGCCTGAGAAAGACAAAACACATCTTGCCAGGGCATGTGCTCTGTGTTAGAAACTGGACTGTGGTTCAATAATTGAAAACACATTGTATACTTAACGCAAACCCAAGCACAGAGGAATCCATTGGAAAACTTGGTAGTGAGACATGGATATTCAGCTGGTTCAAACATTCCTGTGGGAGCAGTTACCTGTCAGGTTGTATGCTAACAAGTTCTCCTGTGTTAACTGAAAGTTTTCCAACCTGATGTTGGCAAGATTTCCAAACATTTTGTACATCATTTAACGAGATGGCACAAGTAACTTTAAAATATTATCTTGCCATATTACCATTTTTCTATTTTTCATATTTCCAATTAATTGCCCTTAAAATTTGTCCAGAACCTGTGCTGAAACACTTCAGATCCAGCATTCAGCTGTGTCATCATCTCTGCCTGTTCATTAAGATTCCCACTTAAAGACCCCATCAGCATCATACTTTGTGAAGTACTATGCCAAAGTATAGTCTTTAAACACCCAAAATGAGCTAACATTTATGTTTGATTCTAACATCAAAATTTACTTGAGGATCCCTGAAGATTCAAGTCAAGTATCCATGTTAAAAACATGAGGTGAGGGATAAAAGGAGGAAGTAAAGTAGATGCTCTAACAATCAGCTTCTACTATTTCATACTCAGCTGACAGAAATAAAAATACCCCTACAACTCATAATATTGTAAAAATGAAGTTCTAAGAAATAAAAAATGGTCGAAGTTCAGTTTTGCTGGCCAGACATAACAGTACTTAGAAATATTTTTTAAGCCAGCCCATCTGGACCCTGGTGTCCCAGGCACTAACAGTGGATCTGCACATGCATGCTTCTAGCAGATGTGATGCAGATAATGCCTAGACAAAAAATTGAAAAAGAATGATGCAGGGTTTACACTGGCTGTTATTTGGGCTTCATTTAATCTGCAGTAGAACAAAAGGTGATCTGTGAGAAAGGAGAAGTCATGGACAGTTGATACCTACTCTGGAATAAAACCCCTGCCTAGCCACAGATCTCTGGGTGAATTTGTATCAAATCAGTGCTTTTGTGTGACTATTTTTGATGTGGCCAAACCTAGTATATTGCAGAACCACAGTAGGCTTTTGAAACTAAAGACTTTCAATAGACCCTTTGTGTAAATATTTGCTCACTACTGTGTCCGTATCAGGTATGAATTGAACGGAGCAGCTGTTGGTATCCTGTGCTTAAATACCAGGGTAACCTGAAGTTTTAATGGAAGTCCTGTCTCTAGACCCCTGGGTAACAGGATCAATTTTGAAGAATATAATTTCTCACAGAAAGGAGAAACTCCAGTAATTTGGGTTATTTGAAAGGACGAATAAGGAATATAAACAGATACATTTACTACAGTTTACTGCCATTAATTACTGAAATAATTGCTTTTGAATCCCTTAGTGACTGATACCACATTCATCCTCTAATGACATTTGAGTTATTGAAATGTAAGAGTATACTAGAAAACAGCCCCATGTTGGACCTTTTGGCTGACAGCTGTGCAAACTGCTGTACACACACCACATAGTGATTCTGGCTTTTGGTTGTGTGGTCCTTCTTTATTATCCAAGCTGGTGGTTCTACCTCTAACCTTTAGAAACTATTTCCTACCATGTAACCACAGTACTGACAGTGTGGAAGTGACCGTAATATCTGGAGCTGCTTTACCCATGATTATGTTGGGAAGCAGAGTATTTGAAAAGCATATAATATTTTTTGCCTTTTGACACTGAAATCTGGCCATCTGTTTCATTGGCATTTTCTGTATTGTTAACTCAATAGTCAACCAGAGGTGATAATCCGAGTGAAAATCTGTGCTTTGTTACTGCCAGGGGAGGAGGTGCGTGAAAGCAGAAACCCACCATATTTGTACTTCACAGATGATGTTTCACTCAGGCTTTGTTTTGAAGGACTCAAAGATACTACAACCTGAATATCTGAAAGGCAAAATGTACCAGGCACCATTGCTTAATCAGCAGTTTTAAGAAAGAAAGAAATGTGTTGGATTTTGCTTCCAGTGTAAGGTAGGGTAATTCTTTCTCTACATAACTCTAACACTTGCATTTAAAGAAAGCTAGCTTAAGAAGGGGCAGCAGGATGTGCCCACTGGCAAAACCCTGGAAGCTAAACTGCAGATACTACTCCTCTATACTTTTCTTCCCAAACCACTAGAGTATGTGGAACACTTCAGTTAACTTCCAACAGTGAAAGGGATGAACAGCAAAAAGACTGGATGTGTGCCAATATCTGCGCTATTACCGAATAATGCATGCTGGAACAACTTGTCCTTGATTATTGCTAAAATAGCCTTAAACATTTTTCTCTTATTTTAGTGCTGCAAAACCATTTGGGCACGCAAATAAACATGGATAGAAAGCCATAGATCAGGTGGTGGGTAATTATCACCACAGCTGCAAAGCAGCTAGTACCCTGGTAGCACTGACTCCCTGGAAAGGCTAAATTCCTCTCTTGGGGTGGGGAAGAANNNGGAAGAACAGAGGACTGGTATGCTTTTCTGATGTTCTACTAGATCTGCAAGGGTTCCATTTGCATGTGAATCTTTCCAATGACTGATAAGAAGGCAGCCTATGTCAGTACTATGGTGGCAGTCAGGACACTGTTCACTTGCTGGGACATATGAACTGTATAAAGTACAGTAGTTGCTATAAGCTGCTTGGAGATTACATGAAGTGAACTGGGTGACAAACTCCATCCAAATCTGAAGTATCTTCACTTTTTAAGTGAGAATCAGAATAATGCCATTTATAGAAGTTCATTGGGTTTGATTGTCAAGTTCATATTAGTAGCATTTTGTAATCTGTGCAAAG
>VZTU01011816.1:472780-517492 GCA_013400835.1 Zapornia atra | reverse complement strand
CGAGTCCACCCTGTCCCCAAAGCCACCACCGCAGCCACCCGCTGAGGGAACACATCCCCTATGTCCCCAAAGCCACCCTCACACGTATGTGCTGCGTCCCCTCTGTCCCCAAAGCCTCCCTCACACCTTCCCACTCTGTCCCTACTGTCCCCAAAGCCACCCTCACATCCCCCCCACTGCACCCGCCCATACCTCCGAAGTCATCATTGCAGCCTCTCGCTGAGGGGATGTCCCCCAACAACAATCACATCTTTCCAACCACATCCCACCTGTCTTCAGAGCCTCAATCACGCCCCACCGCTGGGTCCCCTCTGTCCCCAAAGCTATTGTCACACACACACACCCCCTCCTCCCTTGTCGAGGGGCCGTGTCCCTGCCAGGCTTGACCACCCTTACCTGGGTAGTGGCACAGCTCTTCCACACTGCAGTGCTCATTTTCACTCCTGTTTTGCAACAGAAAATTGCGTACGCCAGGACAGTCGTGAGGGAAAATAGGCGCAATGTGAAGCAGATGAGAGAGTAAATCATAAAGCCGCCCGTACATGTTCTGCATACTGCAAACGAGGAGCTAATTTCCTGGCAGCCGTCTTCAGGATGCTTCAAGTCAGTCTTCCCCAAATGTGGTCCTTAAAAACCTCGCAGCATTCAGCTGCAAGCAACCCTACTCATCTCTGACTTTAGCATCTAATTCCTGCAAACACAGATATTTTAATTATGCATTTGGTTAGGGCGAGCTGAAAACAACCGGCAACTACCGGCTCGCTGAAAGAAAACAAAGTCAATCACATATTTCTTTTAAAAATCAGCTTTTTATGGGGCTTGGCGACGTTTGCTACATTTTATCAGGCATGAGCTCAACCAGCAGCAGAAAGAAGCAGCCGAGGGTTGTTTATTGCACAGAGAAGTGGCCCTCCCTGACAGCAGCACTAATGGAAGCGGCAGTAATAAAACTGCTGGTGTTTGTGGTCTGAGTAGCAACGCTGGAGCCCTGATTTCTGCACCCTGCTCTGACAACCACTTTCTCAGTGACCAGGAGCGGATCGCTTCCCCCCCTCTTCCTAGTTACCACCGCTGATTCACGGCGGAGATCAATTAGTTAATGTTTGCAAAGTCAGTTGAAGATGAAAAAGCATTACATACTGCTAATAAAACCATAATGATCTCACTGTTAAACATTAAACACACAATGATGTGTAAAGGGGAAAAAAAAAAAATCTCATTTATGGAAAATTCCTCTTGCTGCAAGGACAAAGGATTAGCTCCTAAAATAGGAAGAATGAACTCGAATTGGCATCACGGGACTGCATCTCAGGGGTCTGGCTTCTGTTCAGGTGTCCACTGCCAATTATCTGTGTGGGCATGGGCACATCGCTCGGGCCAGCAGCTGCTGAAGCAGCCAATGGGCTGACCCACCCGAAAGTGGCAAGTTATGCCAGAGCTAACAAAAAATCACCACTTTTGGAAAATGCTGGTCTTGGTCATTTGGTGCCTCCGCTTCCCCACCTGCTAAACAGGGTGAGGATTGCAGCTGCATGGCCTGAGTACGATAGGATAATACCTGAGCAGGTAGGGTAATACCTGAGCAGGTAGGATAATACAGCAGCAAGCAAACCCTGGCAATGTTGCCTTAAAAGCCAGAAGAGCTGCACTGCTCACAAGACACGTCACACCGCAGTGCAAGGAATAAAAGTGGGCATGTGGGACTTCCTAGGAGATTTTTCTTGGCAATGAGTCTTGTTTTAGACATAAAACCGGTAGCTGTGCCACTGGTAGAGCTCCAGTTCGCCATACATAGACCAATGCATGTCTGATGCTCTGACCTACAGGCAAGAAGGAGGAGAGGAACCAGGAAAAACACGGTTGTCTGTACCTTTGGGCCTGCACGGGAAAACATTCATGGTGATGAGGCACCGGTGTTTCAGGCAGGGCAGAGGCTGTGGGTGGGGATTTGCACAAGCTCCAGGCACAGTGATCTCAGACAGGAGAGCTCCTTTCCAAAAAGAGCAGCCCTTCAGACGAAGGTAGCCCTCCCCTCCTCAAGCGAACTGCTCTTTGCAAGGAGCATCCCTGAGCTGGAACAGCCTATTGCATTTTCCTCCTGAAATCCGACGCTGCCCTGCTTTGATGGTGATCAGTTGTTGACTGCAGAAAAGCTGAATCATGAAACAGAGGTTATAAACAAGGTTATTTTTAACAAAGGAAATGAATCCCACACCATGCAGAAGTCCGAGCAAGGGCTCATGGGTCTCACTCCTGATCCGAATACTCTCCACGTCCTGAAGCAAATTACAATCTCTCCAGCCTTTAATTTACCTGCTTGCAACACAGACAAAGCGGCAGACTCCAGTTGTGCTTTCTTTGTACAGCAAAGCTCCTGGTGTGACAGTAAAGTGGCGCTGGGGGCTGCACAGTGCCAGGGACTGGTTTTCACTGTCACCCGGCACCTCACAGAGCTATTTTCAGCCATGCAAAATGCTCACACACCCTATTTCAACAATGTTTGTAGACGTTTTGAATGCAGAGAGAGACTACCCAGTCTGATGCCCCTCTCCCATATTTCACAGCCTTGTATTTCTATTCCCACATGCAGCCCAGCAACTTCTGCTTCATTCTGCTCACTGACAACTCAAAATATACAAGTTTTGTAGCCCAGTCTCCTGTTACATCCTTCAGGCACCAGCGTGCTGCAGGGTATGTTGGAGATACCCAGCCCAGGAGGAGAGAAGACGAGTCTGGTACGCCTACAGCTAACTGGGAAATTTCTTGATTATGCCACTCCTTATCTCTCTCTCACACTTAAATTCTTCCCAGAAAAGCATATTTCATTTTCCCTAGAAAAGATGCCTCAACTCAGGGAAGCATGAGCTGCCTGAAGAACAAGAACCACCCCATGTACAGATCTTTGCGAACCTTTCTTCTGCGTTCCATGTCTGAGTTAACAAGTGCTGGGCTGTGTCTCCAGCTTTACATAGGTAACGACTAGGGTTAGAGAACTCTTAGATTTCTGGGAAATATTCTATAAAGATATTTAAATGTATATATGTACACAGGCATATGTACATGCACACATAAATTAATGAAATCTTTAGGAGACTGAAAACTTCCCTGCCATGATGTATTTATAACTGTATTTACAGTTTTATTTATATTTCCAACTGTATTTACAGTTGTATTTACAACCCTGCTCTGGGTCTTTGCTGCTGGAGCGGCTTACCTTTCTCGCTCAGGTTTTCTTTAAGCTAAATAGTGATTGCCACATAGAAAACAGCAAATAAAAACCAAGCCATGGGTGGATTGGCTCCAGAGTGGGTTTTGCTCCCGCTGTCCATTCATGGTTGCAAAGCCCTGGTCCATCTTCCCTTTCTGGAAGCAGCCACCAAAACCCCGGCACACACTCGGGACACATACAGGGCACCTCCAGCATGGCTGTGAGAAGTGAAACAGGACCAACCTTGCCAGCCAGTTCCCTCTTGTAGGTGCCTGCAAGGACATGTGGCCACGTGCCAGCAGATGGAATAACCGTGGCCCTGTGCTAGTTATGGGGCAGGGATGCTTCAAGGCTGTGTTAATTAGTGCTTAAGATGCCTCTGTGATCTGTAGATGAAAGGTGATTTACAGCGGCAAATTATTGCTCTCCTTCATGTGAAGTCTATTATTTTCTGGTGTCCCTCAGTTTGACTCATGCCATGTCCTATATTTGGCGCAGGGCAGGCTCCTCTCTCTGGGCAGCCATATAGGTGCTTTACATTTCTAGCTAGTTGCATGGGTAGGAGTGTGTGATCTGCTCGCAGCATCCATTCAAGGCAGCCTGGCAGTGCCTGGGCTTCGGTAACTTGGGCTGGGATTTGCCCAAGGCTGCAGTGCTTCAGCAGGTTGCTTAGCTGGTGGTTTTAGAGGGCCGATATTTGAGACTGGTTGCTCAGCTGGGTTGTGCACTCAACTCTGTGAACAGGCAGAGGACCAGCTGGGTGAGCATTAAATTCTGCCACAGAGAGGAGAAACTGGAATGTCCTGGACTTCTATGCTTGTGGCTGCCCCAGGGATGGGGAAGAAGACAGAAAGGACCAGACTGGGAGCCCTCAGTCTACAGCTTCTCACCTGTGTCCCAAACGTCCTGGGAAGGAATTACACAGCAGGAGTCTTGTGTCTTTGGCAGGCATCTGGAGGGAAGGGATATTGGGGTGCTTTTGTGAACAGTCCAAGGGTAGCAGGAGGAGCAGGTAGATTTGATGTCTTTCATGGCATGCTCACCCCATCAGGCTGCAGTGAGCAAGTGACCTCTTAATGCTTTACTGCTAAATAAAGCAGCAGAAAGTAGCATTTGGTGAAAGGTAGTTATAACAATGGAGGAGGAAATATCTCCGATACACCACACTGCACCGGGCTGCCAAACGCACTCATGTGGGAGGGCAGGACTGGTAGCACGGGGCAGGCGTGGCTGCCTTGGCACTGGAGGAATTATCATGTGCAAATGCTGTGACCCAAAGCAATTCCAGCACGGAGCAGGAAATCCTTCCACCATGCTCACCATGCAGCTCTCCAGAGGGGAATTAAGTGGCCCCTCACACGAACCAGCACAAGGCATTTTTACAGTTGGAAGAGATCCCCTACCTCCTGCCCAGCCCACACGAATTTTCCCCTTCTCCCCCAGCGTTCATGAGATGTTAAACCACTTCAGGTGATGAGATTCCCAAGCAGCCTCATGCACCAGTGAACAAGGAGGACTGCACGGAGCCTTCAGTGTCATTACAGCCCTCTCTCCATCACCCCGTTCCCCTGGCTCCACCAAACCCTCCCGATCCCCATTGGCTTATGCATTGACCTGGTCTGAGGCTGCCGTTACCCTTCCCATGGACACAGCAGTCACACTCCCCATTCCAGCTTTGCCTTGCTCCCAACAAACCTATTTGGGTTCCACAGTCACAAGTGGCAGCTGCAGCACAGGTGGGCACCCACTGCATCACCCACATTGGGGCTCCCGCGCAGCCACGAACTCTGGCCTGTCCCTGCTGTCTCCTCGGGGGCCAGCTGTGGTGATGGCCCTGATTGTCCTCCATGAAACCCTGCTGATGTGCCGTGGGCTGCCTGCAGATGGAAGATGTGAACAAATCTGTATGCAGAGCAGTTACGAGGCCACAGAGCTGCACCCAGGTGGGGATGTATATACATGTAGAAAGATACCATTTCAGAAGTGTTTGAACCAAGAGGGCTAAAGAAGGCTGCAGTTGTTCTCTGGACCAGTATCACCTTCACACCCACTTGCAGAACACCTTGCAGTGCCATGAGACCCAGTGCTCCTCTGCATCCCTTACTGGGGGGAACCTGGTGCTCCAGGATGATGCTGTGACCTTCCCCCGTCCCTTGGTCTTACAGTACTGTGAATCCTCTGAGGTACTGAGAAAGCTACACGCTAATTCCTTTTCTTACTGTTAAAGGCTGCAAGATGATCAACATAACGAGCCAAATACTACTATGGGGAGCACCGAGGAAGTAACCTGTTAGAGCTCCCATCCCTGCTGCAACAAGCCCAAAGGAAAACATGGAAAGAAAATGTGTGGAGACTATCACCCCCACCATAAAGCCCTGCCCTGGTCTCTCACCTGCTCTTGTATTGCATTTTCTTGCTGCAGAGTTTCTTGAGGAGGATTGTCCTGAATTCCTCAATGTACATCTGGGCAGAGGGGCTTCAGCTCCACCATCACTCTGCACATCACTTGCCCTCGCAGCAGTGAAGGCCAGTGTTTGCTGTGAGCAGGTCCTGCACTGCATTGCTTTGCTGCCTTATTGACTGTGCTAACCACAGGAAATGCTGAAATTAAGTCTGCAGCACCCAACCCTGCTCAAGCAGGGGTTGCTTTTTATGGCCACAGGTGAATATTAACCTTGTGCATGTTATCAAGGGGTAAGAAGTAGGCACAAGCCACGAGCATGGCTTAGTAGACTTACATTTTATATAGGAGGTGGACGTGCCATGATTATTTTGACACCTTCAATGAGATAAATCCTGGTAGAATATTAAAGATCTTTTCTTTTTATCAGCCAGATATTGGCAAATACCAGTTTTGAATAACGGTGAATGCCGATATCAAACTACTGTACTCCAGACTGAAATCATTGCTCGCTTCTTCTGGCAGGTAGGGAAGGATCCCTCAGCTTTCCTCCTCTTTTTAAACAACTGCTGCAGCAAAGAGACACGAAAAGGTGGAAAAAACACACAATCTCTCGTGGTAGTGACATTGACAGATGCGATAGCGCGGGCTGTACATGACTTTGTGATTTTTTATTAATAACTCTGCACTGCAGAGCTCAGTTAGGAAAAGGAGCACCTGAGTGTGTGGGGAGCACAGCTTTGTTCTTTGGACTTGCATGGGAAGGAATGTAACATTGAAGGTAGAAACATCGGAGAGGAACAAGGACTCACCAGGGAAGCAATGGGCTGTGGGTGGTTGTGAGCATCAGGTACGTGCAGCAAGCAAGACCCCAACCATTGGGTATTCAGGCTGTTAAATAAGCTGACTTGGCTCAGCAACAAGAGAGAAGGAAAAGATGCTCTCAATAAGCAGGAAGATATAAGAGGGGTCCAGATGTTTTAAACAAAAGAGTTTGGGAGGGTTTTTTTGCTGACAGATGTGGTGGGGTACCCACAGGACAACACTTGGTCCCTTCTTCCAGCAAAAGAGTGTGTCCCCCTGGCCCACACAAGTAACCCAGGCAGAGATGTGCAAGGCCGGACAAGACAAGGAAGGAGGGCTCACTCCTCTGCAGCCTGCAAATGGATGTGGCCACCTTGTTAGCCCCATTCCCAAGCAGCCACTGAGACACTGCTCTGCAGGGAGGACACGGGTGGCTGTAGAAGCACTGGGGCAAAGTCCCACAGAGACCAAGAATGCCAGCACATGATGAACATGCTGCCCTCAGTCATATCGCTGCACCACCCAGGGGAAGGAAACCCAGCTTCAAAGGGAGGGGAGGCAGGAGGGGCCCAAGTTTCCGGGGGCGGCTGCTTCCCGGTGTTTGTCATCATCTGAAGGAAGAGTGAAAGTTTTTGTTCTTGGGATAATTATTAAAGACAGTTGGGTTTTGCTTTCACTTGCCTTCTTTTCATTTATTTATTTATTTTTAAAAAATGAACTGTACAGCCCATCCTGGCTGTTAAACAGGGATCTGCAGAACTGGAGCCTGTACAAATGCAGTGATTTATGCTTCCCTGGAAGTGAACTGGCATTTCTGAGGAACCCCACCCAAGCCCCGCGCACAGCGAAGCAGCACGCTGACTCACTGGCAGCTGGCACTCAGCTCCTCTCCCTCGATGGCCAGAGCCCGCAGCCAATTTGGGCACATGTGAGACTGTCATGGCAAGTGAACCCCAGTCCCCGGTGACGCTACCTTACACCAGAGAAAGTGCCTGCCAAAAACCTCCTGCTCCCAGGAGAGGCCAGGATGGGAAGAGCAGCAGCGCTGCGAGGCTGAGTCAAGCTGTAATCACGGGAGCGATGAGCTGAAGGAACCAGCGCGTTGGCACAGCCTCTGCCTCCAGCGAGGGCCAGTAACCACTGCCAATTCACAAGCGTTCGAGTCACCCAAAGGCAGAGAGCCCCACAGAGCGGCCTGCCTGGCAAGTCTTGACAGAAGCCCCTTTGCTGTGCCACACCACGAGAGCAGCCAGGAGGGTAGATGAGCTTGAGGAAGCTCTCAAAAAATAATAAATCTGCTTATTATGGAAGGATAAGCTGAGGAACCAACCGCTCCCCCCCCGTCCCCAAACACCTGACACAGGAGAGACCCCGACTCGTGGAAATCGGTTCAGCCATTTGCAGGTGTGATCTTGGTTAAAAAGGAAAGGAAAAAAAAAAAGGGCGTTACCACATTGTTAAAATGGCCCCTGCCTACTCAGCCGTCTGCTCCCTCGCATTAATGCCGCCGTGTTTGATGACTTGAGGGAAAAAAGTCCCTTTTGATTGCAGTGCTCCTGCCAGCCGTGCAGAGCCACCCTCACAGGCTGGTTCTTGCCCAGCTCATGGGGCATCTCCCAGTGCTCTCACACATCCCATAGACACGAGGTTCCCCTGGGGCTGCCAGCTTGCTAACCACTCCCCCCTTGTCTACTCCAAAGCAGACCCCCTTCTCAAGCACCCAGAGACAGCAGCATCATCCATGGGGGCACCTGGGCAGTGTTTGCCTGTCAAAGTGTGCACAGAGCTCCTACGGCTCCCAAATATCCAAAAGCCAGCCAGCTGGGCTGGGTTTTCCCTGCTTTCTTGCTAGTTACCCATCCAATATCTGCTGTAATAAAAAAGGCAAAGCAGAAAACAATCCAGTCTGTTTGTGTGCTGTAAACTGGGAGAACAGCTGCTACTTCTGGGCTAAACAGGAAGCCTTGCTACGAGAGCCATAAAAAGTGGAGTTTCTACTTTCAGTTGCTGCATCATATTGCACAGAGTGGCTTCTGCCAGCCTTGCTGCTTTTTTTCCTAACTAAATTAGGTACAGTAGTAGGGAACACAGGCAGGACATAACTCGGTGCTCAGCTGTGCCTGTGGAGAGTCTGAGATGCATCTGAGAAGGAGAAAAATTGATTCTCAGCAGTGGCCAGCACACAGGGAAACCCTGTCTTTGGAATGTAAAATTCTTCCCTGTGAGGGTGCTGAGGCCCTGGCACAGGGTGCCCAGAGAAGCTGTGGCTGCCCCTGGATCCCTGGCAGGGTTCGAGGCCAGGTTGGATGGGGCTTTGGGCAGCCTGGGCTAGTGAAGGTGTCCCTGTCCATGGCAGGGGTTTGGAACTAGATGGGCTTTGAGGTCCCTTCCAACCCAAACCAGTCTGTGTTTCTATGCTCTACTGAATCGTGGCATCACCTCTGAACACAACCAGCTCCATCCTCCCTGGAGGCCTCTTTGCCTGCCAACCACAGCGCAGACTCTGTGACTGGTGTGCGTTTCAGATCACATTGGAGTAACATCTCCACCTCTGATTTAAATAAACCTCCCTGGGGCATTTGTGGACTCAGGATGTGGCTGGTGCTAAGGGGGTACTTCCCTTTCTTCCATTGCCTCCTCTGGTGTCACCACTCTAGGCAGAAGCTCATGTCAGGCTTCATCAGAAGCCAAGGGCTGCTCTAAATTTGGTCTTGGGCCAGGCTGGGCAGCACAGCCTGCATACTCCCAACTGTACCCAAACACACAGATGCTTTGTTTAAAGCATTACTCAGCTAGTATTTTTTCCCCATGATTTATGGAAGGTAAATCACTGTAGGAGAGACCAGGGAGGATTGCTACCCCTCATGTCACAGTGGCATGTCAAACCTGTGGCCCTCAAAATGCGAGCACCTGGGTATCCTACCTGCTGAGCCATGCATCCACTACCATGCCACGGTGTGCTGAAATCCCAGAAAGCCTGCTGGAGTAGTTACCTAGTGTCTGCTGCTCTCCCAGCCCATTGCTGGACTTCTCTATCCCCAGTGACAGGTCTTTTGGAGAACTGCAGCATCACACCCAGGGCCTCTTTGAAACTTTACACAGCTGGGGGCACAAAAAATACACAGGAGCAGGAGGAAATGAACAAATAGATGTCTGCTCTTCACTGAGAACAGCCCTGTTTGATGGGAGAAAACTTTTGTCCCATTTTCTATCAGCAGAACAGCACTTGACAAGGCCACTGCTCAGCTTTTCCTTTTCTTGTCATTCAGAGGGAAATATTTCTGCCTTAAGAGAGAGACGATGTTCCCTTACAGACAGAAAAGCAGCCTGTACCAGAGCTGCTGCACAGGCAGCTCATCAAAGCCTCAACAAAGATGCTGTTGTATGGTAAAACAGCAAAGCAAACAGCCCATGCCTGCTATCAGCCAGGCCTCACACATGCAGCACCGTAATGGCCATTAATAATCTCATACCTCTGCTGTGATTTCAGCCCTGTCCCAGTAACAGGCCCAACTCTTTTCCATAAAGCCATCAGTGGAAGCAGTCACTGCGAGGACGCAGCCCTGGGAGCAGCTGCACAGCACGTCCTGGCCTTGCAGCGCATTAACCTCCTCAAGGCTCCATCCGGGCGTGGGGATTATTTCACCAGTTCCTAGTATTAGCTCCCAGAGGAGGGGGAAAAAAGATTACCTGCATTTCTGTCATCATAAGTCAACCTTTATAAACAAGAAGTGAGGGAAGCGGGTTCCAGCAGGCAGTCAGAAGCTGGGACTTTGCTGGTGAGCTGGGAATTCCCATTCCCTCTTTCCTGATGCAAAGAAGGGTTCATTTAGAGGAAAAGCAAAGGAGCTCGCTCTGTTCCCCCAGTCCCAAGGACTCCCTTCCATGGAAAGCTGCAGGTATTGGGAGCACAGGGGGTTTTGAGAAGACAATAGGCAAATTTGTAGGTGATGGGCACATGAGGACTGGGCGGTCCACTCCTACTCTTGGCCTGGAAAGCAAAGATGCTGGAAGCTGGAGGAAAAGCTGGTATTTCAGAAGAAACCAGGATGCAAAATTAATTTCCAATCCCCTGAAATGTTTTAATGGGGTCCTGGATACCTTCAAGGGGGACAATTTCTCCGTGTAAAAGCATTTCCCAGCTGTACACACAGTGCTTCAGAAAGGACCAACATCACCTAACACCATTCTCAAAGTGCAACATTTCGATGTGATGGAAACAAAAGCCTTTTTCCCCATCCAAAACTTTGCCAAGCATCAGCATACTCAAGCAACATACCTTACTTTCAACCAAACTGCTCCTCCAACGACCCCAAACAGCTTTTTTTCCTCAGGATTGGCTCCTAAAAAGGAGCCTTCTCCCCTTTCCCAAGGGAGAAGGGCAGAGCCTGGCAGCAGCTCGGGGATTAGTTTTTCCGTAGCTCCCTCTAGTGCGGACAGTGCAAAGTGGGAGTGAGCGGACCCGATGCAATCTAAAATAGATTTCAGACAACAGGTGCCTGAAATGCATTTCCAGAGAAGACGTTTGCTCTAGTAGAGGTTCCATCATTTCACACAGAAAAACAGCCTTTGGGAGGGGAGGGGGGGGCACAGCCACCTGGCTGTGCTTCGGATGCTCACAGAGTCTGATTTCCCATGGTTTTGAACCAAAAATTAAAAGGTCAGAAAGACTCTTCTGTAATAGCAGCACTGGCCTATTTTTCACCTATCGCTTTTTCATTTATTCATATCTTCCTCGGGGACTAATCTACCTATTAGAATTATAAGGTTATTTTCTGAGTCTAATCTAAGAAAATAAATTAAAAAAAAAAAAATCTAAACCTTTCATTAGATCTGAGAGAGGCAGAATTTCTCGGTCAAGGAGACCTGAGACACTCAGGAATAGATGTCCAGCAAATAACATTTATTAATTATGCATATTCATACCCACAGCCATGGTCGGCAGGCAGCCTCCACAAGCAGACTAATAGAAGGCTGCCTGCAAACTCATGTGTTAAGTAAATAGCTCTTTCATTGGTCTAAGTAGGCACGTAGTAAAGGAGCTCACATTTCCAAGTATCCACGGAGCAAAATAATAGAAAAGCTATTAAAATCCAGAGAAAGATAGATTGCATTATATTGCCTGAATTAAAGGGCTAAATTGGTACGGATGTAAACATTAGGGTTCCTACTTTCTTCCCATTCTGAATACCAAGTGGGGCTTGATCAGCAGATATTAATCCTCTCAATATTCCCCCCCTCTGTAATATTTTTTAAAAAAAATCTTTGTAAGCATTCTAAGGCCAAAGACATGGCCATACTGGAAAGAGAAGGCCCATTATGGCTTCAAGTAATTAACGGGGCAGTGACAGCTCACCCTCTCTGGTGCCTGCCAGCTGTGAGGGCCTGAAGGGTCCCATATCTGATGCCCAGCTTGTGGGGCTGAGTAGGGAGAGACTTTGCCCCCGAGGGCAGAGGTCCCTGCAGTGGCAAAGAGATGCCCAGGTACCTCTGTTCTTTGGCAGGCCAAAGGAGAGTGGGCTGTTCAGCCCCATGATTAGCAGCAAACTCCTCCTCACCCAACAGGTGAGGGGTACATCGCCTCACCAACAGGCAGGGGACATCGTCAGCATTGGGGTCCTGAGAAACAGGCTCTTCTCTGAAGTCTCACCAAGCAAGTCACCCCGAGATGTACTGGATGTGTCCCCTCTCTTCCCAGCTGTGTCTTCTCTGTTCCCCCAGATGCTGAGCCCTCCCTTGAGGAGCCAGGTTGAACATGAATAAAAGCAAACAGAGTGAGTAATTTCCCAGTCTTTTGGTCAAGCAAATCCAAGATGCAACCTGCATAATTAGCAGTCTTGAGAATTAATCACAGCCATTTTCCAGGACTGGAGCTGTGGAGTCATGTGCAAGTACAGGGGGTATGTCCGAATCCCTGCACAAGGTCTGTGAGGAAGGTGAGTGCTGCCAGGGTCAGAGATGGGATGAAGGGCAGTCAGGACCAACGTCCTCTGCTACGACCTGCTGCACCAGGCACTATATACAACTGCAGAGCAGGAGAGCTCATATTTGCAGTTGACTCTGACAAAGGGCGGTTTTGCCACTCTGTCACTCTCAGAGCAGCCTCCCTCCCACCCTGGGGACTTTCTGACCCCCAAAGCAAGGCGCTGCACCTCTCTATGCCAGCATTTCCCTTATGGGGGAGGCTGTACAGCGTGCACAGAACGGGCCCCACACAGCATCCCACTGAGCACTGCAGGGATGGAGGCAGTCAGCATTTCGCAGCGTCACTGGAGGCACAGAGAACAGCATTGCCAGCCCAGTGACTGGTGCCAGCTGGAAGATATTTCTTTAAAGGATCAGAATTAACTGATCCATGAATATTCAGAACTTACACTAATAGCAAGACCTTTTTCAAGAGCATGTCACAGCCGTTAAGGGTGGCTGAGATGATCTGATCTTCTCTGCTGGTCCCCTGCACTTGGTGGGCTCCTGCCACGGTTCAGCCAATTGCACTTGCATGGAGTCCAACAACTTTGTCTGGCAAAAGCATCCCTCACAGAAGGGGAGCCAGCCTTCATCTGGAGACGCCCCCACTCCCCTTGGTGGCTTGTTCCAGCAGTTAATCACCCCTGCCCAGATATGCATGCATGAACCAGTAACGTAAAAATAATGATTTCTTTCCTCTCCTGCTTTGGCAGCCAGCTTGGGCTGCTTGTTCTACTGACAGCAGTGATTCAGTAGTCTGAAAAACATCATACTTCGTTTACAGTTTTAACAGCTGAGTCTACGGATACAGAGATTGTATTTATCCTCAGGAAAAGGCTGTTCTGCAGCCCACAAAAGGTGACAGAATGAGTCACCTTTAGATATTAATTTCTAGTGGTGCCTCTTCAGTCCTTGGTTTGTGTTTCATTTCCGTACAGAAGTGACAGAAAAACAACCGGGTCGAATGGGCCTGTTGGGTTGGGGTTTGGAGCACAGGCTGCCAGATTTAGCCAAGACCTAGCAGGCAAACTCCAATCCTTTTTTATCTCAGCTCATGATATGTACCTTATGAATCTTGAGCCCAAGCAGCGATTTCCTGTCTGCCACCCAGGTGGCTTGGGAGGAAAAAGAATTCTGCTGGTATGGTGTGGTCAGCGAGCCCCATTCTGCTCAAGAGCCGAGTACTGCTGGGCAAAAACTGAGGAGTCAGACATTTCACTTCAGATTTCCCTCTCCCCATCCCAAAATCTGACCTTGCACTCACAGAAAATCAATGCAACCAAACCAGATAATGCTGTGCCTCTGCCCTGTCACAGGGAAAGGAGAGAGATCAGCTTTGACAAATGCAGAGGGTCACAAAAAGCGTGCTGCCTTAAAGATCCATCAAAGTAATTTTAAAATCAATGTGAAGTTTGACAAAAAGGCAGCATGACTCCCTCCAGACGGGCAGCAGCGCATCCTGAAGGCCTTGGGAGGGAGTTAAAATTCTGCAGGCAGAGCTTTGCACTCGCTGATGCTGACTCAGCATTTTTGTCAGCAGGGCCATAGAATGGAGGAAAAAGAAAAAAAAAAAAGGAAGAAAGAAAAAAAAAATGCATTGCAATAGAGTGACCTGGCAGTGAGGGAAAGCTGCACCGTGGCGTGTGAGTCAGCAGCGCCGTGGCATCCCCACAGAGCCAGCCCCACGCACGATGTCTGCCAGGCAGCTGCAGTGCCTAACGTGCTCTGAAGGGCACCCGGGGAAGGCAGGCCCTCATTAATTTTAATTTGCGTTCTCTCCACGACAGAGCCTGAGGACACGGTGGAAGGCAGCAGCCTTGTTCTTGCTGCTGTGAAATCTGTGGCTGCTCAGGAAAGCTGCTGTTGGAAGCCTTGTCCCCTCGGCCTGTTTTGGCAATGACGCAGCCTCCCCGGCTCGCTGCATCAGTGTTCGTTTGGCAGAGCCCAGTGCGTGTGGCCTCCCTGGGCAGGATCCGGCACAGCGCTGGGCTGAGCCACAGAGGGGCCCTGTGAGCAACCCCAGCACAGACACAACCAAACCACAGCGGTGGTGCCCAAAGTGTGGCAGGGCAGAGGGGCACAGAGCAGTGACAAGGACCCACCATGGACACTGCCATTCTCTGCACCCCCATGCACCTCTAGTCCCAAGCAGACTCGGTGCTGCCACTCCACACCAGCTGACAGGGTCCCTGCTCCCATGTGTGCCCTGACAGTTCTGACTCATCAACCCACAACATCTTCCAGGGGTGATGGTCACATCTCCAGCTCCTCAGAGAGGGAAAGAGCTTTCCACCATTCCAGTGTTGCCTATGTGTTGCCTCTTGGCTTAGACGCCAGACAAGGACGGAGTGGGTACTGACAGGACCTGGTACTGAAGGATGCCCGACAGCACCTGGCACTACCTGGACCACCTCTGGGTGCAAGTCCTTCATGTGCAAACTCGGGCACCGGAGTGCAGGACCTCAGGGAAATGTTTCTACAATTTCCTCACTATTATTCCTGTACATTTGTACTGTAAGAATACGTTTTTCTATATTTTAAAAACTCAACATGTTGCTGCTCTTCATTCACAACACCCTACTCCCAGGAAGCACCCCCAACCTTTATATACATGAATAAACAATGCAGCCCTGTTAATTTTGCACATCAAATTCAAACTTATGTTCGTTAATCAGGGGTGAAATGCTGGCTTTCACAGCCTCCCTGCACCCCCATCTCTACTTTATCCCAGGGGATGGGCAGCTCCAGATACCCTCCGCCCCCATCCCTTCTGCCAGTCCAATCCTAATCACCTAGAGCCAAAGACCTTCCAGTGCTCAGCTGCCAGAGCCCCCAGAGCTGGGGATCACTGCTCCTGGCTGCACAGGTACACCCCAACGAGCCCTGTTGCTCGGTGCCATCACCCTGAGCTGCACCACTCAAGCTGCAGCTCCCAAGCTGATGGTAACAAATACATCCTCTTCTAAAAACCTCAAGGTTCACTAGCCCCAGTTCCTTGGGAGCAGCTGATTCGTGGAAGCCCAACAGGCCCCCTCACTGCGGGGCCATCAGGGGATTTTGCAGTGCGAGTGGTACCAGCTGTGCCCATCACAAGGAGGACAGTGTTACTTCCGAATCCTTGGTGTGAACACATTTGACCTGATAGAAAACACTCATTCTCAACACCTACCACCAAGAGCTGCTTGTAAAGAAAGATCAGAGCAATTTGTTTGCCAGTCACCTTGCTTTCCTCTGTGGGTATTCGGAGCTGCCACCTGAAAAAGTGAGATGGGGGGTGAGCCAAAGGGAGATGAAGGGCTCAGAGCCACCCCCAAGGTGGAAGGACGTGATCGTTGCATTCCTCTGTCCATCCAAGCAATTAGCCCAACTACAGGGCAGAGGATGTGTTTTTCTACTTAATCCAAATAAAGTACATGCCCATAAAAACCTTTAAGGGGGAATGGCAGCACCAACTGCACTTCCCAGAAGCAGCAGCAGCACAGGTGACTCCTCAGCATCTCTACACCAGCAGCACCAGGGTGTTCCTAACACTGGTGATCCATCCAAACAGCAGGAGTTGCTCCACGTGCCAGAGTTCACAGGAAAACATGAAAACCCCAGTAACGACTGTAAATCCATGGCTGGTCTCTGCAGACAGCTCCAGGAGCACAACTGTGGGGCACACGCAGTGGCATATCAGGATGATCAGCATGTGGTGGCTTCTACCCACTGGCACCATGGGCATCCCGACCCTGGCACAGAGACGGACGGACACACAGCCAGCACATCCCAGCTGCACCATGGTCACTGTCACTCAGTCGGGATGCACATCGCAGCACCTTCCCTGCAGGGAGGATTTTGACTCTTTGTGTATTTACAGCCTCATAAACCCACAAAGCTGCTCCAGGGGAGCAGGGGTCCCTCGCCCGGGCTGCGAGACATGGGCAGCTGCCAGCTACAGCCAGCCTGGCTACAATGCCCTGGAGAGCGGCACGCTGCGAGGGGCTCTACCCTGCCGCCGCCCGGGCGCTAGTCGGTGCTGTGGGCTGGCGTGCAGCCGTGCGATAGGGCGATGGGCCGGGCTGCTGCCGTCTGCCGGAGCGGAGAAGCTGCAGCAAATCCCTGTAGCCACGGCGAGCGTCGGCACTGCACTGCAACAGTGAGAGCTGTGTTGATTTTGGGTTCAGGCAGCGTTCGGTGAAGGGGATGTCTATTTAGGATGCGGGGGCTCCACAGGGCTCCGGGCCGCTGATTCGTTTTTGCAAGGATTCAGAAGGTGACACGTGAAAGTCAGGTCTGCAAAGCCTGGGTCCTGCCGCTCCGAGGTGCTGGACTCCCAGCTGAGGTTTCTCACCCAGGACATAACCATGTCCCACACCCCCTTACTCCAAAAACCCTGCCGTGAGGTTGTCTGGGACTCAGCTTCCCAGCCACACACACATCGAGTCTGCAGATGCCCCAGGAGGGACAGGGTGGTCTGGAGCCCCACGCACCCAACACCCCCAGCCCCACAGCAGCATCTCCCCAGAGCATCCTCAGCTGGTGACAGGCTGGGTGGGCTCTCACCTGGGCAGGAGCCGGATCCAACCTCCAGACAGCCGCAGCCTGCAGAGGTGGGGTGCTGCCCTGTCCCCTTAACCAGGGATTGACTTCAAAGTGCTGGAGCCGCTGCTGCAGCCATTCAGACAGCTTTGTTCATTAGTAATTAGGCAGGCGTTTTCTGGCATCTAGATTAATCCCACTTTTAATTATTTTGAAACTGTGTGAGATTTCCCAGGCATTAAAGATTATATACGCACTTGCTGATTCCACAGCAATTATTGTAATGTAATGATGTCTATTAATACGCTTCCCAGCTTGCTGTGCCCAGAGGGGAAATTCCCAGTTTCCCCCTGCAGAGCACACATCTCCCATGCGGCATAACCCCCCCTTATCCATGCACTTCTGTGGAACAACACTTTCCATGTGGTTCACCTGACATTAATAACATCACAGAGCTGTTGCTATACCAGACACTGACTGCAAAGGGGGAGAGGAGACCCCTCAGGGCTCCGTGTCCCCTCGCAGCCACAGAGCAGCGGCTCCTGCTGCAGGGATAGGGATGAGGTCCCTGTTAAAAAAATTTGGAACACCCTTTCTTCACAGGGAAACTACTCCAGAGCTCACAACAAGCTGCAGCCCACACAAAACCCCAAAAAGCAGCTTGTATTTGTAGGACTTTTTGAAAAGAAAAAGTCACAACATTTCAATCCCAGGTCGGGCTAAAGCACTTGACCTGAATTCAAAGGTTTAATTCAGCTCATGGATAGCTTGAGCTCGTTACAGGTTGCCTTTACAATTTAAAGGCAGTACTTAAAAGAAGTAGTTTCAGAGAGGGACAATAACAAGTGTGAGCCGAGAAACTCAAACCACAGACCTGTTCTGAAACCACACCTGAAACACCCCTTAATTCATTCCTTTTCACTCAATCTCTCATCATTCCCAAATTTTATTTGCCAGAGAATCTACTAATTATGGGCAAAACGAGCGTTGTGCCACCGGCCACCAAATTCATACTGTGGAGCTGAGACCTCA
Organism: Zapornia atra; assembly: GCA_013400835.1. Taxonomy (NCBI): domain Eukaryota; kingdom Metazoa; phylum Chordata; class Aves; order Gruiformes; family Rallidae; genus Zapornia; species Zapornia atra. The sequence goes on along the minus strand of VZTU01011816.1, from coordinate 499,559 downwards.
TTAGGAGAATGAGGGCTCAAGTGACTGTTGTGCCAGGAGTTGTTTGCAGCCCTCTGTCCATGAATGCCTGTCAAGAAATACATGTATTTGACATAAACCTCTATAGTTTATATGTATAGTTTATGTAGAAGTTTATGTCAACAACTGCTGGCGAACATCCTTGCAAGCATAAGCCTTATTTGCAGTCATCTGAGGGACGATACAAATTCAAAAAGCTCCAAATACCAAGAGGCAGCAGTCACATTGTCCTGAAAATGATCACTCAGCCCTCCCTATAAGTATTTTGATTGCTTTGCATATATATTGTTTTGGCATTTCGTTGCTCCAAAGACAAAAAGCGATATAACCTCACCTGCCTGGCCTAATGCATCCTCGCAGAGCTAAACGGCATGATGAAGCTTCTGGGTAGAGACCATGGGTAATTTGGCTGATAGATCCCCTCAAAGCTTAGAGCCAAATTCGATTTCAGGTCTAAACTCGTCACTCCGTCTCTAGAGATAGCAGCGCAGCGATATTAGCATGATGGCAATGCAGTTGACTCTGAACTCAAGAAATGGATTAAATGAAATTACACTCTTCCCTGATGAGACTGGTGGAACAGGGAGATTGCTTTAGGAAATCCAGAATTGAATTTCATAGGTAAGAGTTCAGATGTTGTGCTATTTGCTCAGGAAGGTTTTGCGCAGACTGTTCCTCCCCGCCACGCAGGAGCCACGGCTGGCAGTGGGGAGGGAAGGACAGACAGTGCCAGCTGCCACCAGAGATTGGATCCCAACCTTATTCCCATCGTGACATCATTTGTCTCTGCTCCAGCCAGCAGATCCCAAGTTCCCCTTCCCACCATTCCCATTCCCACACGCAGTGGGAAGGACCCTTCACTTTCCTCCTCCCACACCTTGCCACCCCAGCAGGGCCCAGCCATAACCAGCCCACCCCCAGCTCTGCCCAGAGACAGGGAGGGTTTTTTTAAGTGGAAGACCAAAATCTTCCACCTGCTCAGAAAACATTTCTCCTGAAAAGATATCTCCATGAAGACGACTTCTCCACATGGAGCTGCTCTCTGTGCCTGCTGGGAGCACGTGGATCAGCCTGGCAGCCCTGGTCTGCAGCTGAAGGCTTGTGTTAGCTTGACAGGTCCCCTCAATTATCTGACATTCCTGGCTGAAAGGGAGGAGGTGCTTTGGGTTTTATTTTCCTTTCCTCAATGATTTCATGAGCCGAAGCCACAATTTCACTGGTATCCATCAGCTCTTGGTCATTTTAGATAATGTGCAAATTTTAAAAGTTCCATGAAAAAGCAAGCCCATTAGTTCATTTTTACTGAAAAATGACATACTTGGAAGCAAACATGCACTGCAGCATACTAAAATGTACCAGATATGGTATGCAGAGGTTGCAAATCTCACCGACAAAAAGCCAAGCAGTTCGCTTCCGATAACCCTTACGTACCCCAGGGCCTTTAGGTAAGATTCAGCCACAAACTGTAAGCCCCAGATACATCACTCTGCAAGGCAGCATGGGTTTCACTGCTGTCAGCTTTCCAGTCTCTTGGAGGGCGAGATGAACCAGCCCATTCTCCATAAGATTACATATTCCTGCTGCACAGCAGCCCCCAGCTCACACCAACTGTCCCAGGCTGATGCTGGCAGCACCAGTGCTGCTGACACCCGGCTGGTGGAAACATAAGAGGTATCTCAGTGCTCAGTTTTCTTGTGTCCAGGCTTCTCAGAACTTACCAGAAGGTTTGAGTGCTACTTGAATTCACTGCAGCAGCTCCTCAGCTTTCTGAAGCTTGTCTGTCCAAAAATGTGTGTCCCCACTCTCCATCCTGGAGCAGAGGGGTTTTCTCAGCTGTCAAAGTACTCCTTGCAAAATGCAACCTCAATTGTTTTTATGCCAGACTTCACTGCTGGGTGCTTTTTTTTTTTTTTTTTTTTTTGTGCAGGGAAGCATCTTGCATGACCATGGTGAAGCAGGCTGTCCCAATGCAGCCCATGGAGGATGATGGTGGAGTTGATACCCACCTGCAGCCCGTGGAGGATGATGGTGGAGTTGATACCCACCTGCTACCTGTGGAGGACTCCACAACAGAACAGGTGGATGCCCTGAAGGAGGCTGTGACCCTAAAGGGAGCATGTGCTGGACCAAGATTGTGGCAGGACTTGTAACCTCCTATCAGGGGAACCATACTGGTTCATAAAGAACTGCAGCCCGTGGGAAGGACTCACGTTGGAGTGGTTCATGGAGGACTATCTCCCATGAGAGGGACCCCACGCTAGAGCAGGCACAGAGTGAGAGGAGTTCTCCCCATGAAGAGGAAGGAGCAGCAGAGACAATGTGAGATGAACTGATCTCAATCCTCATTCCTGTCCCCCTGCGCTGCTGGTAGGGAGGACAAAGAAACCGGGTATAAAGCTGAGTCTGGGAAAGCCAAGGCCAGGTTGAACGGGGCTTTGGGCAGCCTGGGCTGGGGGAGGGTGTCCCCGCCCATGGCAGTGGATAGGCCTAGATGGGCTTTGAGATCCCTTCCAACCCAAACCAGTCTGGGGTTCTAAGGGAGGAGTGAGGTGAAGGTTTAGTTTTTATTTCTCATTACCCTCATTTCTCATGTGATTTGTAATAAATTAATTTTCTTGAGTCTGTGTTGCCTGTGCCCATAACTGGTGAGTGATTGCTCTGTCCTTATCTCTACCCAGGAGCCTTTGTTATATTTCCTCTCCCCTGTCCAGCTGAGGGGAGTGACAGAACGGCTTTGGGGAGCACCTGGGGTGATGGGGCAGCTTTGGGGGAGCAGCTGGCCTCCACCACAAAGAGGACAGGCACCTCTGTCCTCACAGGGGAACTCAGCTAGGTCAAGGTAAGGCCTCCTACAGACACCTTCAGGTCTACTGCCCCACTGTGAGCCCTGCAAGCCTGTGGGTCATTTATAGTCACCAAGACACCCCCAGCCAAACTGGGAAAAAGCATCTGTTCTAGTTGCATCCAATTCAGATTTTTTGCGTTTTAAAATGACCCAGGAAGGGATAGAGCAGGATGCACCCCAAGTCAGCGGGTCACAGCATCCTCATGAGCCAGCTGGAAGAAAAATGGTGGGTATTATGTAAAGGGAAAAAAAAAATTATAGACACAGAGATATAATCAATACCTTAATAATGCTGCAGACCACTGACAATCATAGCCAAACCCAGCAAAAACCTCAACAACTTTTTCTGAGAAGAACTGCTCAGAAAAGCAGTCAACTCCATGACAACTCCCGAACCAAAGAAAGTCCAAAGCGGTCTCACCCTTGAAAGCTGTAGTTGAAAAATCCACCTTGGAAAAGCTGTGATTTCAAACCCATAGACTTGCCTGGCAACTGCTATTTCATTCATGTCGAAATTCCCCTTCGTTCTGCACTGCAGCATCAGACAAAGAAACAAGCCCATGAAAACCAGAGGGCTGTAGTTAAATTTTATTTATTAGTTCTATAGTTAAATTACACAATCAAAGTCAGTGGATTGGCCTGTAAATCTACACAATAAGACGGCGTCTACAGTGGAAATCAGTAGAAGTTGATATGGTTATGACAAAACGGTATCCTTATATTCGTACAGCCCCTATATACAAGAAACAGTATACACAAAGGAAAATGCGACTAGTCTCTGTAAACCATGCACACCACAGCGTTGAAACAAAACGCACCTCCTGCAACAGGCCCTCCAGCTCACCCACAGGTAAGTCCTGTTTACAGCAGCGCCTTTCAGTTTTAAGAGCGACTTATTCCCACCCCCACACCCCGTAAAAAAAAAACCCCAAACAAACAAGATACACTTGAGACATCATATTGGCAACTGCAGATCTTATTAAAAAAAAATTAAAATAAATTCCTGTACATGAAGTTATTCTCTTTTCTAAGCTGCTAACGCAGGGTATTGGTTTGTTGCTGCTTTGCTCTCTGCTTGCCCCCCCGGCAGGATTGCTGCCCCCCCCCCAGGTTGTGATACAACATCAGATGTGAAACACCTTCCAGATAACTCCGGTGTGGAGCCGTGAGATGGTTTTAAAGCCTTCTGCTTCATTGTACGCCCCCCCCTGCCCTCCTGGGGTATAGAATATTACAGGCGAAAGGCAATAGTGCAAGTGAGGCTTGTGAGCATCAAAGAGGGCAGGACTAAAGCACCTTTTTGGGTGCCTCCATCACCGCACACTGAGGTCGCCATTCCGTGCCAAGCTGGGGAGCGCTGCAGGCCATGTACAAAGATCTCTGAACTTGCTGAATGTAAAGCCCAAACCTTGCAGAGGCTGGGTTTTTTGTTTTGTTTTTAGTTTATTTTTTCTTATTTTTTTCTTTTGCATAGAGATTTATAGGAGCCCCTCAAACCTCCTGCCCCATCTCCTCTCCCAGTTGCAATGAGGCCAAAGGGCTATGGGGGAGCCTGGTCCAGCCCCAAGCTCCACACCCTCTGCCCCAACAAAGCCTGCTCGGGAGCGGGCTGCCGCATCCCCGTGCGCCATGCAACCTTCTCGTCCTGCATAACTATGGCTATGGTGAAATTGGTTCCTGTCATCTTTAGTCATCGCTCACCTGTCATCGCTGAGAAGGGCTCAAGGAAAAAAAAATAAGCCCTGTTTTTATCTGATGTAGCAAAGATTTACTGGAAGTAAATCCTAATTCGAGCGTATATCTGCTTCTTCCATTGAGCAATTCTCTTCGTTGTATTGCTGGGATTAGAGAGTTTTATGACTTTTTAAAGACGCTACAAAAATATCTGCAACATAATTTCATCTAGTTTATACCACCAATTGTTAAGGAATGATAAATTCAGCATTATGCCTTCTAATGGGTAAGAAAGACTTAAAATTAGACACTGTCACAGGCTTATAATTGGGAAAAGGCTTTACGAAACATGAAGAGGTGCTGTAACTTTTCCAGAATGTTTAAAATCATACTGCCCTGAAAAATTCTGGAAACAGTGTCTTTAAACATTGGCATTGAGTTCAGAAAAGTATGCATGTCTGGTTATTTTTTTTTCCTTTTTTTTTTAAAATATGAGATAGACCAAGCTTAAAACTCTAAACAGCAGTAGGTAGAAAAAGTTTAAAATTTTAAATATTTATAGAACCAGAGAAATTACTTCTATTCCTTTTAAAAGCCAATATTATACATAAAACTAGTCGATATTTTTTTCTAGACCTTTATTGTTCCCTTCATCGTCCGTTCATTAACTTGGTAAATATCAATAAGCAGTTGGCGCCCTTGAAAACACATTATTAAAATAAAATTAAGATAAAATCAAAGGGAAAAGGGTTTGCTCATATACTGTATTGTGAGAGTATGCTAAATACTCATTATTAGGAAATGAGTTTGCTTCCCAGATAGATTTCAGCTGAGCATCATAAACATTTTCCAGCATCCCATTTTGTACTCATAACTAATTCACGGAGATGTTTTTTTTTTCTCCTTTTCTTTTAAATAAATGTCCAAGCAACCATTTCCGATGAGCTTACTTAGCTCCTGTATTTCATAAATAATCCAACGAACCTAAAATGGACAATTTAATTACACACTAAGATTAAGTGTTCCACGTACAGTACAACATTTACTGGAAAGGCAACTGCAAAGGCAACGTTTTAACCTCTTTTTGCTTCAGACCCTTGAGAAGCTGATTTGTTTGGACTGCTCTGTCGTCTCTGGATTGGGTTGGGTTGGGTTCTGCTTCGCTTTCGGTGTCCGGCAAGTGCTCCCTGTCCCCCTCCCCCCCAACTACCGCCGCCACCGCTCCACGTTCCCTATGTAGTCAGTGCTGGAGCCGTTCTCGCCCTGCTCTCGCAGGTGGGCTTGCTTGGCCCTCAGGATCTTGCGCTGTTCCTGGCGTTTCCGCCGCGCTTCCTGGTGCTCCTTCTGCCTCATGTACTGGTAGCGCTGCAAAAACAGGTCTTTTGCATAATCATACAACTCCATGTCTAAAAAATTGAGGGCCTCGATGCGCTGCTGAGTCTGCTCGTCTATCTCCACGCTGGAGGCCCTTGTGCTATTGTACTGCGTGAACGGCGAGATGAAGTTCATGTTGAAAGTCTTCTCAAAGAGGTACTGAGTCTTCCGCTGAAATTCGGTCAGGCCGAAGAAGGCCATCCGCTTCAGGTTCTCCTTGGCACTGTCTAGCAGGACCTTATTTCTCTGCTCCTCAGGCATGACCGACAGGTTGTAGCATCCCACCAGGCTGAGGTCAGACAGCATGCGGACCTGGCGGTTGTTGGCAAGGTTGTAGGGACAATCCATGAACTCCTGCAGGGAACAGCCTGACCAGTCGTCCCCTGTGTAGCAGCTGGGCAGCTCCTCGGTGGTCGGGGACCGGCCGTCGCAGACGTGTAAGGATGCCTTCCACGTCGCTCCTCGCTGGACATGGCGCCATTCGCTCAGGTATCGGGAGACGGGGTCACGCAGAATGGTGATGTAGTAGAAATTCCTGCCAAGGGGAGAGGAAGGCAGAGCGTTTAGTCCCATGTGTCTCTAGCACACAGCACGTTAACGTTCACAATCAATAGAACCTTGGAGATGCACTTAAGAGGCTTTTGGGAGCCCGGCTGCAGAGCATTCCTCAGCATGCTCACCTCTGTGGGGTGAAGGATGGCTGAACCCCCCCAGGGTGAGCAGGGAAGGTTATATCTACCTCCACGTGTCTGGCCATGCATAATGAGTTTGGCCTCTACAGAGGTGGAAGGGAACCCCAAACTCCCCTCTGTGTAGCTGCCTGTGGGGCAACGTGTTCCTGCCATGTGCTTGAATTGATGCCCTCACAGACCTCAGGAGAACAATCAGAACATCTCCCAGGGTGGTCACCTCAACTCCCTCAAGGAGGGAGCTCTAGCTTTTTTGCTTTCCTTGTACAACAGGGCTGGACTGACACATTTACATAGTCTGCAAAAAACTCCTCGTGCTACCTGTCCTGGTGAGCAGCACGAGCCCCAGCACAACAGCATTACCCCTCTGAGGAAGACGTACGTCTCCTGTGAGACTTTTCCTTTCGCAGGCCAGGTACAGGAGATGTGCCCAGAAGCCCCAACCCATCTGCACTGGGAAAAGCCCACACAAATTCTGTTTTACCCTCCTCTTGACTTCACCTGACACAGGGCTGCAGCGAGGAGAGAGGAGACACAAGTGAGTAATAGCAGGAAATTAAAGGATGTGTTACAGCATTTTCTAAGAGAAAAATGTTTCCGGTGGAGTTGCTGGCTTTGGTTTGGAGCAACAGGAGGGTGGGACATGTGGGGGACATGCTGCCACAGGGAACCCCACCAGGCTGAAGAAGCTGCAAGCTCGACCTTACGGAGAGCACTGAGAAATCACTCCAGGTCACGCATTACTATCCACCACCAAACACCATGTTGTCCCTGTTGGCAGCCTGAAGCCATACACATCTCCTTTAATACGACCATGACCCCAACAATGGTGTCAGAGGTACACTGTCAGGATACCAGCGATCTGCTCAAATAAATGGAATTAGAGAAGCTCAATAAACAAACTGTCATGCCAGGGAAAGCCACTCCTCCTGGATGAGGACAGGGAGGAGTGTGTGCCCAGGAACCCCAAGCCCCCTGGGGTGTGATCCCCATGTCCTCAGTGCTGTGCAAAGAGAAGTGACATTCATTTGCCTTCCCGAGTGGCATCACGACTGGCCACTCGCAGTCAAATCTTTTGTTCCTTATCGCTCCCTTCAGCAGAAAAGCCACTAGATGTCAATGTTCTACAGAAAATTGTCTCTGGGTGGACTAAAAGTGAATCACAGGCGCAGAAAGCATCCGACAGCGCAGGGGAAAGGAAACACGGAGAGTCGCCATTCCTCTTCCCACTTAGAGCATCCAAACTGATAAATTATTGAATCAGTAGAAAGTACAATAAACCCACAAAACCAAATAAAGCCAAGGATCCAAGTGCAGCACCAGCAGCCAGACACATGGGCACGTCCTGCTCAGAGAGCCAGGACACCACAGTCAGCACTACCGCGGCCTCCACACTCACCTGTTGCCCCCCCAGCTCCCAGGGCTTTGGCCACGGATTCACACAGGTGAAGGGAGCTCAAACCCTCAAAACCCCCGAGGGAGGTACTTTTCATAGACTCATAGAATGGTCTGGGTTGGAAGAGACCCTAAGGATCACAGAGTTCCAACCCCACTACCACAGGCAGGGCAACCAACCTCTAGGCCTGGATCTACACAAGGTTGCCCAGGGCCCCATCCAACCTGGCCTTGAACACCTCCAGGGATGGGGAGGTGTTTCCCCAGAAGTGTCACTGAATGGTTTCACCACGGAAGCTGGAGTTAAGAGGACGCAAGGACGGAGCTGACTTCCACGTCGTGCACCCGGAGTGGCAGCCAACCACCTCACGTTGTCCCATGCAAACATGGGAAGAGCTTCACTCGGTCACTTCAGCGGGGCTCTGCTTGTGCTGGAGAACCCAACAGGGCCAAGGGCTTTCCACCAGCACCGTCACCCCAACCAGCCACTCTGACAAGCAGGAACTGACCCTGGTCGCTCTTGTACATCAGGCTCTCTCGATGCCATGCTGACGCAGCCTTCTTGGGGTCCCTGACATAGGGAAATGGAGCATCTCCATGGGAAACCCACGCCCCTTCTTTTAACTCCTGCCAGGACCCCTCACTCTCAGGTCTAATTTACTGGGATAAAGCTGTAAAGCAGTAACCCAGCCCTGAAGCAGGATCTAGTGCCACACAGCACTAACCTCCGTGCTAACTGTAGCGACCAACACACAGCGACAAACATCTGGCAAACAAGGAGGCAAAAGCAAAGCTCTGCTTTCCCCAGAGCACCCTGCACAACCTGGCCCATCAGTGGTTCAGTGAGGCTGGGAGGGCAGCGGAGTCTGGGCACAGGGGTACTGCCGACTGAGGGAGAAGGCCAACCAAACCGTACGCCTTAAGGTCGTCACGGCAATCGATGGGGAGTTAATGCAAGAAGGGAAACAAATCCTGAGCCAAGATCGATACGTAGCGAGTGTTTTATCATAGCTCAAACTCTTCAGCTGCTCTCCCTTTGTGCTCCCTGGTCACAGGCAGTGACAAAGCACCTCCCTTGGCTGCTGTTGTAAAAACAAAGGAATGAATAAAAACTCATGTGCTGGCGGAAGAAGCTGTGTCATAAGGGATCACCATCATCCCAGGTGGCCGGCGGGCTCAGCTGGGCAGATATCTCCATCGCGCCTGTCGGGGGAAGCGCCACAGCCGAGAGAGGCCGGGGGGAAGAGGCCGACTAAAAATGCTCACTGGACTCTGTAGGTGTCTCGGGTCCCTCCAGCTTCCCACACTCAGGAGGCCATCGGCTGGCATGCTCACAGGAGCCCCAGACAGAGCCCATACCCTACCTGGCGCGAGCAGGGCTCCCTGCAGACAGGCTTCTGGCTGTGCTCCTTATTTACACCATGTCCTGATTTCCCAGGTGAATCCTGCTTTGCAGACACAACTCACAGAGAGACGCTTTGTCAGCAGCTGGGCCAATCTCAGCTATTTTGTGTTATTCTCCCCTTCTGAAGTTTCCCTGTTAAAATTCTACTGGCAAAAGGCACCGTCCCTTTAGGGAACACCAGCTTTTGGGTTTGCCCCAAGCCACTCTCATCCAAGTTAGAAATCACGGCAGCTCCAGAGAAGCAGCCACACTGCTCTGCCTCCTTCTGAACAGAGCTTCAAGAAGTCACTAAACCTTTAATGCATCATCAAGCCAGAGCTGTGCCCGAGATGGATTCGTCCATCAGCACTCAGAGCATCCTTCTGTAGCAACTGGGAGGAAAACTCAAAAGCTTTGCAATTATTTTTAGCTCTGTACGTAACAGCTTGTACTTTCTGCTATCTTAACATGGGGGTGTTGAGCTCTTGCCCATTCCTTGAAGCTTGTGCTTCAGAGCCAGAGACAACATGTTTGCAGGTAGAGCTCAAACTTCACTGTGAATCATCCCTCCAACTGAGAGCTGCACTCCTCAGAAACATTGGTTTTCCATTAAAACTGACCTGGATGCCTACGAAGCAGAGAACAAAAGGAGCTCTCAGGCAACTCATAAAGTAGGTTGGCCTTGGAGCCATCAGGAATGTGAGGTGGTGTGACAGTCACCTGCTCCTGGTATCTCCCTGTGCACAGCTATTCCCTGAGGAACATGGGAACCCATCAGCTCCACGACATTGAGTCTGCTCCCTATGCTACATCACCTGCTCTGCTGAGCATATCACTGTGAGGTTGAAGCTAGAGCCTTTCTGGGAGCTGGGGAATCTTTGCACGTGATCCATTACTACAGAGGAGCTCAGGAGAGGTCAGAAACTCCCCTCAGAAAAACGCCCAGCGTCTGCTGGGTGTGAAAGCTGGGCTGTCTTGGTGCTCATGGGCAGGACAAGAAAACCAGGAAAACAGCAGAGACAGGAAAGATAATGTGCTGGAAGCCAGGGATGGAGAGAGGAGAGACAGGATCAGGCTCCCCACAGCCACAGCAACACCACTCACTCATGCTGCATCCTCCCAGCACACCAGCTGCCACGCAGTCCTGGCATCAACGTGGTGCCAGGAAAGCCACACGTCACCCAGGAGCCTGAACTGCAGCTCCCTGTGACTGACCTGCCCCATGGCCAGTCCCAGGGCACTTCAATAGCCTGCGCAGTCATGAAGATGCTCTCTTCTCCTCTTCCTGCCCCATATCAGCATCCCAGAGACCCCACAGGGCAACAACACACACCGGGTTGGGGGGACAGCGCCTGACATTTTTGCTGTGGGATGACTTTAGGTGAGGTGAGATGCTTTTTGTTGACAGGGACCAAGAAACACGTGCTGTCGGTGGATGGACCTGCTTTCAGCTGCCTGGTTCCTCAGCCCAGAGCAGACCCCTCTCTCCCTCCTGCACAGCCCCTGGAAAAAATACAAAGCAAACCAAAACCTCAAAGATCTTTGTTAATTTCTCTGAGGGGTTTATTCAGACTGAGCCATCTGCTCGCTTTGAAGGATAATTCTGTGGTCACATAGTGCATCTGTGCCAGTGCTTCTCCACCACTGCCCAGCACAGGGGCTCAATGAGGAGCCTTTTTTTTTCCAATCTAATGATTTTTAAAAAACCCATCCTTTTAGCAAGCGTCTAAAAGCAACATTAAAGAAAAAACCCCAAAAAAACCCCACACAACAAGACAAAATTGAAGTCAAAGTGAGGAGGTGTGAAACCCCAGGGGATGACAGCACTGAGTAAAGCCAGAGACTTCAGAGCCCAGAGAAGCTGCCAGGGAAGGGATACACAGCTACCCACGCCGTGGTGCTCAGGAGGCTCATCACGCACAGAGCTGCTCTGCCAAAATGGGGTGAAGAAGGGGTGACTTTGTTTAAGCATGAAAACAGGTCAGAAACTCCCAAAGTAGAAATGTGTCTCCTCCCAACCTAACCACCCTGGCTCTGCATGGTGGGGCTGCACAGCAGCAGCAACCCAGGCAATGCAGAGAGACAGGAGTTATGGCCAAACCTGGATGGAGAGTGTGGGAAAGGCTTGCAGATCCCTTCGCTGCTCCTCTGCCGTGCCACAATTCCCTTGTCATGACAGACCTGGTAAAAGAGACCATCAGCAGCTGAGCATCCATCCCAAGAACCTGAGAGCAGCAGGCTGCATGCTGGGGGAAAAGGGCTTGCCAGGCAACTCGTGTCTAGCAGCTTTAACACTTGCACTTGCTCCCAGGGCACCTTGGCCCCTGGAGAGGCTCTAAGCAGCTGCTGTGGGGTCCAAGGGGTACCATTTCCATGAGGAGCACAACTAGGATGGCTTCAGGTCTGCACGGCTGAGCCCCTTCAGGTCAGAACTCCCACTGGTGCAGGAGCAGAGGAGTATCGATCCCTGCTGCCGTGCTGTTTAATTGCTCACTGAGGTAGAGGAAGGCTGGAGGTCAGACTCTGGCAGCTGCCATGCCTTCAGCCTGGAAACCCGAGCCTGGCTTTTATGGAGCTATGACGTAAGGAGCTGAAAGCTAAATGTCCACTCCCCATTACATCCATTAGTGTATAGATCAGGAGGTGAGGGACTGAGTGACCTTTTCCCATTTCTGCTAAGAAATGAAGGCATAGCAAGAAGGGCTTCATGGGCTACGTCCAGCCTTTGCACAGGGAGCAACATCCCAACCTCCTCCTCTGACACGCACGGGGACAAACTAACCTGGGAAAGCACAGCTTGGGCACATGGCTGAGGAAGCACAGCTATGATTTCCAGGGAATGTACCAGGGTTGTCCCATTCACCCAGCAAAACTAAGGCTACGCTTTAAGCTGGCTCAAGCACACTGGTTTGTATCTAGGTCAAGCTCATCCAGATGGCAAGCCTGGCTAGGACGGTTTGGAGCCGCAGACGGGTTCGTGCAATGAATGGGATGCAATTGTACACAAGTGTCTCCATTTCTTTGGGTGGAGATGGGGGAGGAAGGGAAATCTGGGAATGTGTCCTGTTCTGGAAGATTTCTCTCCCCGCGCCAGTCTCTGAACTTGATGGTACGTCAGCAGGGCAGTGCGAAACCAAGTTATGCTCCAGGAGAGGATGGATGTTTTAAAAGGAAAACTCCTTCTGAAGGGGCAGGGGCAAAGGACAGAGCAGGTACGTACCACGTCCAGCAGAAAAGGAAATGAAATGAATGAAAACCCTGCAGCAGATATTCTGCACATGATGCAAAGGCTTAAGGATGGAGTTACTGGAAAAAGAAAAATAATCACAGGGTTGATGCTTCGGCGCCAGAAACAAAGCACAGTCACCAGAACTGGCAAGCAGCACAAGGACGATCAGTGCCCTTCCTACCCTCCCCATAAACTGCTCATACTGCTGAATGAAAGCCCACAGAGATCATTTGGAACACAGCAGTCACACACTCATTCTTCTAAAAGCTGAGCAGTTTTGGTTTGGGTTTTTGGGGGTTTCTTTTTGAGACAGCAGCATCTCGCCCACAGCTCATCCCAGCAGAGGAACATGTTCCTACACGGGTCTGAGTTCCCATCCACTTCTTCACTGCTCCCAGAAGCAGAGCAAAGCTGCTGCAGGCAGGCTCCCCGCTCCCCCCTCGCCCGGCACGTCTCCTGAAGCCTCTCCACTCGGGATAACTTGACAGCAGAGTCACAGTCAATGATGGAAGGTCAGGAAGGCGAGTCTCACATTTCTTGCTCCGCTCTTAGAAACCCTCCCCGTGCGGCTCCAAAGCTGCCGATGGATTTTAACCTTGGGCTGAGGGTCTCCCCGCCGATCAATCATGCCCATCACGTCGCTATGAGAAGTCAAACTCAATTAGGCCACACTGGGCACTGCGCGCTCCGCTCCCGGTAGGTGAGGTTAATTCCCATCAAGAGCGGCCCACTGCGAATTTGATTTGCTAATACTGCAAATTATTTCTCCAAGAGAAATACCCCTGCTGCCTTATTTGTTGGAGGCAGGCATCTGTTTGGAGATCGCTCAGAGAGAGGCAAAACGTTCATTTAATACCGTGACTCATCCTGATCGTTAACAAACTTTGTCACCTAGGGACACAATTAAAAGGACAGGGGTGAGCATCCCGGTGACAGCCTCTCCTGCCTCAACCATGCACGCTTGGCACACCCCCCCTGAAATGGGAAAACCTCTTTCTCTGCTGAGAGGTGCTCCCACAGCACAGCTCGCAGAGATGAGCCCAAAACACTTGGCAAGCTTGCTGATGCAGTGCTGGGAGTCACATCTTTGCATCTACTCCAGATTGGTCCCAGATGCTTCGCGTCAGTGATGTGGATGGCAACAGCAGTGGCTGAGAAGCATCACCCATGGGCTTCCCACAGTGTTCCTCTCTGCTCCCAGCCTGGCCCGGCGGGCAAGGGCATCTCTGAGTGGCACAGGAGCAAGTGGGGCTTCTTCAGGGAGAAGATCTCAGGCCCAGTGTCTCCTCAGAGGCTGCATGGCTGCCTCCATGCTCTGGATCAGCAGCCTGGTCTTCCCTTGCAGTCGCAGCACTGGCAACGAGGCGAGCACGGAGCAGGGCTCTGGGAGCAGCTCTGCTCTCCTTCTCCTTCCCTTTCCCCAACCACCTCAGTGTAGCTCCTGCCATGCAAACACACCCAGGGCTGGGTCCTACTTGTTCCTATGAGACGACTTTTCATTCAATCGTTTAAATGAAACTAAACTTCCAGCTCCACCTCATCCGAAATTAAAAGTACAGCAAAATCTAGATGAACAGGTGACTTCTTTGTTGAAGAAATGAAGTGTAAAAATTATGGGGAGGGAGAAAAGGTGGGGGAGGAACAAACACCACTTTGCAGCAGCCTGCAAAACACAAGCAGGCAGCCTATTCATTTACTCAGGGTCTCGGGGTGGCAGGGAGAATCGCGCATTAGCTCTGGAACACAGGCCTAGGAGGAAAGGAGATAAGTATTTCAGAACTGTGAATTAAAGCTGTTAGCAAATGTAAATTTACATTTCCTCTAAGTAATCATTATGTTTTCACTTCTATCAGCACCCAATGAATCAGAGAGATGTTTTGTCTAGAAACGTTAATCGTGGGGGTAGGAAGCCAAGCAGCCTTCCCACAGTAACGGCAGCAGGAGGAAAGTGCCAGAGGAACTCATAAAGTGGAGCTGGATTTTGCAGGGATGGCAATTACACCAGCCCATCATCGCCCATGAAAGTATCAAATAGGAAAGATCTGCAAAAAAAAGAAGAGAGAGAAGCATTTCAGGCCCAGAGGAAGGCAGGGTTGTAAGGTTTGGCGGCTCAAGATGATGTGTTCATGTATGTGCGGGCATGGCACACACACACACAAAGATAATGAAAATAAGGCTTTAAATAAGTAAAAAATATGCAGCCTCACACATGGACATGCCCCCAGCCACCCTCATGCACAAAGTAATTGTCCACAGCGCTGCCCGCGGAGGGGAGAGCTGCCCTGCAGACTTGCCAGAGTGGTATTAATTTCATAATTGCCTGTATTATTAAGATCTCTGCAGGATTCCCTTGCTCACAACCAATTTAGCAAGAACAGTGGCCTTTTTACTTTTTTTTTTTTAGTGGTGCATAAAAAAAGAAGCAAGTTTCTGTTTTTAGACTCAGCAAACAGGAGAGTGACTCAAGTCGCTGGAGCCAGTCCTGAATCCACCACCTTCATCCCAGAGTCTGGCATGGGAAAGGGTGGCAATGCTGGGCAGAGTGGCCCAGACTCCCCCCACCCACCCGACCTACAGGGAAAAGGACTGAACTGCCCTCTGGAAACACCCAACTCCCACCAGAACCTGCCCAGAGCAGCACCTGGGAGGTAAAAACCAAGGACAAGAGGGAGAAGGTGGCAGAGGAGCACCAGCATAAGAGTGTGCCATGTTTCCTTCTTGCCAGATACTGGGCCGCATTACGGGTGACGCTGGATCTGTGATGCTGGCCTGGGCAGCACGCAAGGTCTTGGCTTCTTGCTGAGGGAGATCACCCCTTACAGAACAGGACACAGAGCTGGATTTTGCCCTTAATACACACTGGGAAAAGTCAAGGTGTGAGCGATGCCTTTTGAAAAGTCAGCCTCTGAAGGCAGAGAGTATCAGGAATACCTTTCTACTGGCTTGAGGAACCATCCCTGCCTCCTGGAGCTCATGTCTCCCCCACAGCCACCGCACGCAGCATCTTCAAGGCAGGGTACAGCACCTCCCTGTTCGCAGAGCTCTTACGGACTCACTAAAAAGCATGGCAGACCTCCCAACGTGAAAAGGAGGTCACTGCAAGAGAGCTGGTGAGTAACCACAGGATGCTGCTATAAATCAGATATTTACAACAGTGTTTACCCTATCTAAATGCCGTCGCAGGAATTGGTTTCAACTTGTAACTGATATTTCTGCGGTGGCACAGATAGAGGTTTGCAAAGCCTACACTCCATAAGCAGCGGTTTACAGAGAGGGAATAGTGGCAGTTTTTCATTTTCCAGAGTCCACTCACCCTTCCAAGAATCTTAATGCCTCATTGATTCATAATACAGTACATAAAGATTTCATTTTTTCTCCCACACAGTGATATATTATGGAGGCAATCTATTTTGCCACTGAAAAGTTTGCTTAGTAGAAAAATTTGGAGTTTTGACATTCAGGAAATTACAGTCATCTGTAAAGCACGATTGATATGCCAAGGCTAACATTTTCATTGCACTTACGGAGCCAGAATAACTATGCTAAAATATTTATTATATTCTAAAAAAGAAAATAATCCAGGCTCTTGTTTATAAAAAGAATATATTTAGTATTAAAGAAAAAAAGCCTTATCCTTATATCCATATATATTTTAGCTATGACTTAAATGCACTAAACCACATACTCTCTTGACCAGATGAAAACACTTTTAATAATTTAATAAACCAAATACTTGAGATGCAGAGCCCTGAGCCTGCACGTGGAGGGCAGAGCCATGCGGAGCAGCACCAGGGCAGAGACATGGGGACTGCCACACTGAACCTACCTGACATCCCCCAGGACTGTGGACACTCGTCCTGCCACCCACCACCCACCCAAAGGATGCACGTTTGCTGGCACACATGACGCATGAGTTTACTGAACCCCGTGTGTGGAGATTGGCAATGGGTAACACACAATTCAATATGAATTTTAGGTGAAGCCATTTATTGGGTGAAATCACACAGATTATATACATTTGTTACTGCAAACGTGGCAAGCTAAAAAACTGCAAATTGGTTATACCCACTGTTCATACCAAACTGATTGGTTAGTAATTATAATGAGTTCTGATATGCATATCTTAAAGCTAAACACCGTTAGGTTACCTTTGATGTCTAAAAGCATCTGCAGACCTGCTATTTTGACCATCTTATTATGGTTGGTTCTTGACATGTTCACTTACTCCCAAATACCTTCCTGTAACTCCTTCTTGGTTTAGGGCAGTTTGTACCCCTGTCTTCAAGGCCATTGTGTTTTTGAGAAGGTGATTACAAAATCCTCTCAGCATGAGTAACTTTTCCTGTCTCACAGGAACATGAGGATATTGTCAGGGCCTATGTCTTCTGTGAGGAGAGTCAGGCTGCTGGCAGACCTGCTGCCTTCCCCGACACCTGTGCTCTTCACCTACAAGTTTTGTTGTTAATAGGATCTGGAAGCGAGAAGGCGCCGAGGGTCCCGTCTCACCTCAGCACATCCATTTGTCTTTCATATGACCGTGTGTTTAGAAGTTGTGATCTCTTGTGTTTCCTGAGCACCCGGCACGATGTCCCAATCACTGACTGAATCGCAGTAACACACCTCTCAACTCCCTCCTGTACTACGAATGTGCCCACCTCAATCCTGGAGAAATCTTGGAGCTCTCAAGAAAAGGATCGTACGCTCAGCTCATCCCACCATGGGGAATTAATACCCAAGAGGTATTTATAAACCCATTTGTCACCGTATCAGAGCTCAATCAGTTCTCTCCAACAATACATTTAAGGAGGTTTGGCTCATGTGAAAAAATGTAAGGCTGTTGTTAATTCCTTCACAAGCCATCTGCAGATAATCTGCTGTGTGCCAGTTAATACATCCCACGATAGGTTACATGAGAGTGCTTTTAAAAGCTAAAGCAAGGATATATAGCATGTAAAAAGAAGGCACATTAATGCAACTTACATTTTACTTCTCACAACCACTGGACATAGAGAAATCCAAGGCAAATCCTTCCCAGGCTTTCTAAAATGTTGTCAAAGGCAGCCATCTATCAAAAATGCTGTTGAAATGTAACTAATGAACCAGTACTAATATATCTCAGCCTGCTGCTATAAGAGGGACTGAGGAACGGACAACGCATTTATGGCTGCAACTTGCCACGATTTTAATTTCAGCTTTCATTGATTTCATTTAGCACCCTGAGACTGTATAATGAAGAAATCTGTATCAATTGGAAATACCAAGTGTGCTCCTGCCCCACCAGGGCACTTGGGTAATATCACGTAATGGAGGGGGATTCTCATTTAATTGAATTGGAAATGAAACACATATTAGCTAAGAAAACTTAATCAGTGCAATAATATTAAAATGGGCCACTCAGACAAACTATACTGATTAAGTCACTTGCAAACATTTCCGTAATCATCACAGAGACTTGTGGTGTTAATGATTTAAACTCACTTCTCTACTCCAGGGAACAAAACTGTAATTTCATAGCAGACAATTAGAATATTTTAAACCCTCTCACACGGTACAATGCAGTCTCCTGGCAGGAGCATAGGACCAGATCTTGCAAGGATGTGCCCTGAGCTTTTGATGTATAAGAAGGTCTGCACGGATGCTGGGATGTCATCAAAACGTTTGATTTAAGCCAGGAGACAGCCCAGAACTCACCTAGCTGGCTGGCAAGCATTCCTGAAGCACTCGCTGCAGTTCCCCCGCAGACTTCATCTTTAATCTTGACTAGTTACCGATAGCACACACCGATGCGCTGTAAAGCTGGGAGCTTCAAATGTCTCCCAGCAGACCAGGATTTTAAAATCTTATTCCTATACAGCTGACATAACTGGATTTGAAATTTTCATGGAACAGCAGAGTGCATTTCTAATAAAACTCTGTAGATGTTATTTGTTGTGTCAAAGCTCAGCTGAAAGGGGTCTTCTATCAGCTAAGTAAGCACAACTTCGCCAACCTTAGAGATGTGCAGAACATCCCATTTCCCAGTAGCCCCACTTTGTGAATTCAAGAGAAGTGTATTTTACTTGGTCTAAATTACTGTGGATGATGCCCTTAGAAAGCCACATTTATGGCAAACACCTCTTATACCACCCTGGCAGGGACGTGCCCACTGCGTCGTTCTCAGAGGAGGACTGTCTAATGCATCCTCAGTGCATAACATGCCTGGGAACCAGAGACTGCGCTGGCAAAGCCTCCTCACAGATGCTTTCCTGGGGGTCAGGAGCTGCTCATTCAGCACAGGTATCAGCGAGGACACATTGTGCATTTATGGATTTCAGATGCCTCCTATATTGTTAATTGATCAGTACCGTGAAGAGGTTCAAAATCCTGTTTTAGAACAGCCAGAAGCACATTCAGTTTTCACATCTTTTCACCGCCACAACGCAAACTCCAGCCAAACTGGCAGCTGGATCGAGGTCACCGTGAAGGGGAGAAGCATCAACCTGGGCTAGGCAAGGAGAGCAGCCCCACTCCACCTTGCAACCAGCTGAAGGGGGGAGGGCTGGCATCATCATGCAAAAAAAATCATCGCTCAATTCCACTGCTGACAGACAGCACTGTGTGCCTCACCGTTTGCTCTGGCCCTCTCACAGCGTGTCCCTTGCAAGCACAGGTCAAGACCTGACCTTCCTCTGAGCAGCTTCTCGCTGTGGTCCTTGATCCCTGAGCCTGCTGCTCAGTGGGGCTGAGCTCCTGCACTCGCCATCCACAGCGTAACAAGCAGTCAGTGCTTTGAACCCTCGGCCAGGCAAAAAAACCCCCAACTACCCAACAACCCAAAACAAAACAAGGTGAAACTTCTTGTCAGGAAACAGTTCATAAAAAGCATCGTTCCTATCCACGAGCATCTCCTGAATGATTTTCAGAAGACACAGTTCTACTCCTCCATGGATTATTCTGGCTAAAAATGTGTGTGACATTTTAATTATCAAGTACAAATGTTACTGCAAGCAAGCAATGAAACAGATGGTGTCCTGAATTTGACAGTACAGCCACATTTTCCGGCTCAAATTTACAGTTCACCAATCAGTAAGCCTCAAGTCCTGCCTCTACTGCATCTCCCCAACCCACGTGAACCACCGCAGCCCCTCAGGACCCATCAGAGCCAAGCACCGCATTACCAGGGGACAAGAGAGCAGCAAAGGCAGAAGCTTTTCTATTCATCCTTGCTGGTCTACCATCCTGCCAAAAAATAGCGCCTATCACCAGGGTTGCACTTTCATATGTTTATTTCCCCCCTCTTATAAAAAATAAACTATAATTCAAGAAACAGGAGCCACACAGGAAAACATCATCAGGCATGTCACACAATGCGGAGGAGGACAAGGATGATCTAGGGCTGCCTTCCTCTGACCACAACTCTACAAATGCAGGTTCAGACCTGTCTGAGCATTGTCCAGTAACGGATGTAGCCACAACCTAGAGACCCACCTCTATTTCTTCTCTAAATCCCATGCTGAACACAATGAAGTGGGTGAACACTCATGTCCTGGGTTTACTCCACCATGGCAAATGCAGTTCTCGCTTTGAGCATCTTATAATCCAGTTCAGAGATCTAGGAAACAGCATGGATCCAGTGACGGTTGGGGAAGAGCTGTGGCAGTGTCCCTGGAGTCCAAGCAACACCCAGGGTGAGCTGTCATTGTCACTCCCTGCTCTGCGCAGCTGGGCTGCATCCCTGGATGGGCTGAGGAGCACAAGAGCCCTCGCTGAACGGGCGCCTGATGTAACAGGCAATGGCCAAACAACCTGGGGCAGCTTTCCTGATATCCCTGCTCCATCCATCTCCAATACCACAGAGGGAGCCGCTGCTGGGGCTTATGGCATCAGGGCTGCAATTACCACAAGGAAACCATTTCTGGGAAGGTGTTCCAGAATATAACACACTGAACATTTCTCTCTTGCCACTCACTTATTTACTCTCATTTACAGAGTAAACAACCCCCTCTCCTGGTGTCAGCCCCAGGCTGGCTTCCAGCCAGGTCTGTGGGATTGGCACCCCTCCTGCTGTGCACCCAGCAACGGCACAGTGCCAGTAAGACCAGCTCTGCTCCCATGATCCATCCATGTGCAGACAGCCCTGCAATGTGCAAGCATCGTGCTGGCATCCAGAGGTAAAGATGGCAAGACCCATGGTGGTCCTCCAAGACCACCTGGAACCTCTTCCTGAAGGGAGGAGCCAAAGAGCACGCTTGCAGAGCTAGAGGTGCCCAAGAGCCTTGGAACACAGGTGCCTTTACCAAGAGCTTCCAGGGAGCCCTGAACATGCAGGGAAACCCACCTGGGTATTTGGTTCCCAGACAGCCCCACCGATGCTGGGGTTCCCAGCCTGGTTTGCAGCAGATTGATGCTTTCCCATTTGAACTCAGCAAGCAGGTGCTCCAGAGCATGATGAAGTGTATCGCAGCAGCACAGGTTCTGCTCTCAGTCACGCTGGCAGCTGGATTGCTGCGATAAATAAACCTGAAAATCAACTGTCTGAGCGACAACAGCTTCCTCCTAGGTGTCCATCCCTGGAGGGGTTAATCTAAAACAATCTAATTTCTCCCCAAATTGCACAAAATCCAATAAGCGCCAGGCAGCGATGTGTCTCTTCCCATTTAGCAGATTAAGAAACCGCTCTGCCGAATTTATCTGAACAATTCATTCCCACGAAATTACACTGGGTTTTGAACCTGAGGTTGATATACTCCATTATGTCTCCAGGCTGAGCCATCCACCGAGGGGCTAGATGAATGCACAGCCAAATGCCACCTGAGCAGCGCTTTCTGGGAAAGCTTCCGAGCAGGGATGAGGACAAGAGCAGTGAGTGAGAAAGAGCTCACAACAGCAGCGATTTGGACCAGGGCTCAGCCACAGCAGCAGCATCTTTAACTACATCTCTGCCATCCTGTCATTAAAACAGCAGCATCCCCGTAACTCATTTCAACATACTGAGATCGGGCTTCTCTTCACATTATTTTAAACAAAATGACACTTTCCCTAGACACTTAAATGCATCCTAGTCTCATCACATCAAAAGAGGAAGCATATTTCTCCTGTTTATGTGAAAGGTGATACTGGATGCATCATACATTGAAATCATTTGCTGGCTTCCTCTCTCAACATAAATAAGGGGAAAGAAAGTCAGAGAAGATAAGATTTTAAAGATGTATACATATGCATGCCCATTTTCTAACCCAGAACATTATTAAATTCTTTCATATACTCATGTGAGAACTGCAAAAGATGGTGAAAGTAGAGATGCTATCACTCATACTTTCCCAGAACAAGGATTAGGGAGCCTTTATGCTTAATAAATTCTCTATTTAAATAATACCTGCTCGGCCAAGCCTTAGTTAGTACTGGCTGACAGAAGTGAGGTGTACACCTTGCAGCCCAACTCCATGGAACAGACCTGCCTGCAGATCCTACCCAACCAGGGCAAGACTGAGCAAGAGGTCTCTGAGGACTGTCAGAGCTCTGACCTCTCAGTGGCTACCAAATGCCTTTAAAAGCCGGCAACTTCCACAAGTCTGAGCATCCCCCACCAAAAATACATCCCACGCACCCCTATCCAGCCCTTGGCGAACTGAGCCCAACCAAGCCCCGCCTGAGCTATGCTATCCAAAGGCGTTGTGGAAATCTTCTGGCTTGCAAGCGATGCTAAATTCATCTAAACAGCTTTATTTATGAGTGGTGTTACATCCTGCTTCTTAGGGAGACAGATCTGCTGCTAGAATTGCCTTTTCCTGCCTGCAGAAACTGTAAGTCTGCATAAACATTATACAATTATTTTAAAGACATTATTTAGATAGCGCTATGGTAATGTGTATGTACACCAACCCCGGGCCCCCTGAATTTGCATAGCAGAATTTTTTATCATGCTTCTTAAAGATTAATAATTTAAAACAAACTGTAACTGTGCTAAGATTTAGTCTTACGTTTTCATCACTGCTTTATATTCTCATAAATATCCAACATTCCCAAGTATATAGGAATCTGAGATGGCATTCAAGAGGAAAAACTGCAACCAATATATCTTCCATTTATGGAATTGAATATAAGATCATATTCAAAGTGCCGCATTTACTGTCTGATTTTGAATACATAAAATATATAGCCATTACAAATTCACCTTTCATTGCAAAGCTTTGTTCTTGTAGTGACATAACTTACGGCCAGATTAGAGCCCTAAGTACAGCTAGGCTGTTTTTCATCTTCTCCATTCCCACAAACACGACTGGGAGAGACAGGTCGTGCTCTCTATCAAAGTTGTGCTTACCACACAGCAATATTGCAACACGTCCCATTAGAGTTATGTCTGCCGAGACTGTGAGCACAGACTTGGCTGCAGGCACCTCCTAATGGAATTACATAATTGGAGGCATGTCATCTAAATCTGAACAAATTGGATTCCCTTGTCATGCACTATTGAATCAAAACGGGAAGAGCACTCCACGCCGTTATCTATGGTAAACCGACGGCGGCAAATCCGGCGTCACTAATATTTCGATAATGTGATGTTTATTAAAAACGGGGGAGGAAAAAGAGAGAAAGGCTCCATGTAAGGCATGCCAAGACCATGTTGTGTGCGAAAGTGAGCTCATCTGAGTGTGGTTTCAGATGGGAAATTATGTTAGGGGTTGAGGATGGCTGAGACGTTCAGAAGATGTAACAGCAGAACTATGCGAAGCTGGTGGCCTGCAGCAGCCAGGGAAGTGGAGGACTTCACCCAGGCCCTTCCACCAGCTCTGTTTCGGGAAGCAGTGACACACACTGTGGTGTTCCCTCTGCTGCCAGTCCCACTCCTGGCTCTGTGGTGGTTCAGCTCCATTGACATTCACATCTTGCAACCAAATTCTCCAGCCCTCATAATTCCTAAGCACGCCCTGCTTTTCATTTACAAGTATATCAACTTTAATTTGGAATTACTGAAGGAATCATAACTAGGAAGCAATAACTTGGAGCTTACTGAACTGCGCATTCAGGGCAGATTTTCACTGAGTGTTCAGCTCGACCTCCAGCTCTGCACGTATGAAAGAACAGAGGCATTAATTACATTACCGGAATCACTAATCAGCTCATTGCATCTTTACATTTCATCAGCTAACCGCTGGTGCAAAATGAGATGCTTTTTTTCCCCTTTAATTTGGGTCTTCAAGCCTCACCAGGATATCTCCATGCACACATGGAACGCATTCATTAACAAAAACAACAACAACAAAAGAAACAAAAAAAGAAGGAAAAAAATGTATTCTGATGCCTTACAGAATTCCCAATTCTCCTAGTTAACTAACCACAGGACCAGTCAGCCCCCACCCCATCCATACCAGGCCATTAGGGCACCTCAGGAATGGAGTCAGGGCATCCGAGGCAGCAGCGTGCCACGAGCAGGGGAGCTGAGCATCCCACCCATGGTCCAGCCCAAGGCATGCAGGGCTTCAGGGGCAGCCGGCGGTCCGTGACAATGAGAGGGGTGTTCTGCAGTACGACTATCTCTGGCCAGCATACTGCAGAAAGCCAGTTTTTTGGAATGACATCAGCGTGCTGCACTGGAACGCTGCCTCTGCCCCCCCTCCAGCAGCGCTGCATGTATGCAGTAGGTGTGCCAAGCGCCTATTTATATTCGGTGCGAGGGAGAAACAGCTGTCAAATCACCAAATTACCTCAAGTTGCGAGAGCACACAGCGCACACAGCGGGGGGACCGGTGTTAACTGCCTACCCAGCCTCCGTCTGTAGATCAACACTGAGAGGAGCCAGCTAAATATTTACTTTGTGCTCCCAGGTCCCGGCGCTTTGTCCTGAGTCGCAGTACAGGATCATGCTGCCCAGCACCCATCCAGCACCAGGAATGCACAGTCCTGGCTCTGCAGCCCCTTGTAGAAGATACCCCCCAAGCCCCCAGTGGTAGCCCTAAAATCAACAAGCCTGTGCAATTGCCAGCAACTTGAAAGGGACACTAATCCACACAGACAAAGGAATAGCACAAAGAACAAATGCTCCTCAGGGCTGCCCAGCACAGCGTTTTCAGCCAAGTGTGTTTCTCCTGTCCCATCGGTGGGAGCAATGCCGGATCACCACCAACTTCTCAACTGTTCCTGCACTGAGCTGCTGGGAACAGCCATGCCATGGAAAGCAATCAGCATGGTGGGAATGGGGCAGCTTCTCATGATGGGGAGCAATTGGGACAGCCCATGCTCTGACTGCGATTGTTCCAACCCTTCTTCAGTACCAGTGGTCCTGCTTTGGTGGTTCATCCAATCCAAAGTATTGCACAGATACTTAGTGAGAGAGAGGGGGAAGGAAACATCCCAAGCAGCTCAGTGTTTTGCAGGAGTCAGCAATGCCCGGTACATCTTACATCTAAATGTTACTGAGTGACACTGTTGCTGCTTGATCTCTAACCATCCTTGGGATTAAAGCCCAGCAGTTTCAGTATCTCCCACAGGATCACTGCCCCTGCAGATTGCCCACCCTGGAAGGAGCCGAGGTGGGACCTGCACCCAACCTCCCCACTGCCATGGCTCTCTGCTCAGCCCATGCCTTGGAAGCTCCTTTACCTGCTCCTACCAGGCTACGGGTACCACAGGGGAGTCAACTGACCACAGCATAAATATAATCAAACCAGATTGTTCGCTGCAGGATCCCAAATTCTTTCATCACACCATCCTGTGTTAATCTGAAGCTTCAGCCTTTTCTGCCACCAAGTTGTGACCTTCCTCCCCACACTTCCTCCTCCATAGAGACAAGCTCTCCTCCTTGATGGCAGTGCTTTGCTCTCGTTGACCAAAGAGATCCTCTTAAATGACTGTGGCATATGCAAAAGATCTGAAAGACAGCCCAAATTACACGATACATCCTTATATCTTCACATCAACCGCCAGCCTGTCTTAAAGCCTTAGCACGTCTGGTTGCACAGATGACCTCAACCACGTTGCTGAGACTGAGTCTTTACAGGGCTTGCTGTCACCGCGCTAATATCGAGTGACACAACCGATGCCACCAGACAACGTGTGCTCGACACAGCAGAGAGGCTGCTGGTTTGACTAACAAACCAGGGACTGAAACGGGGACCTCCAAGATGGGCAACAACAGATTTACTCCTTGTACTAGAATGAGAATCTGGGGCTGATGAAGACTTTATCTGCTACAGTTTAGACAGAGCCAGGACAAACGTCTCTTGGGGCAGTTCCGTGGAGTCAGGGTGACTCACCGCTGATGCAGCGGAGCTTGCCGAGTTGAGTGGTGGAGCCCTTAAGCCACCCCAGAGCCCGCAGCCTGGGCTCACCATGGTTCGATGCTTTGCACCAACGTGTAGAAAAGCCCCTGGAGCATTTCAGCCAGCTGGAAGACACCGGCATGCCAGCCATGACCCTGTACCCCCACACAACATCATTAAAATCTGTATTTTACTTCCCTTTGTACCAGTCCTTATAGCAGTAAGAAACATATAGCTGTGCTCATTACCTAACAGGCGTAATCACAGCTCTCCAGGGTGGCTCAAAAACTCAGAAAACTCGACTCATCCACAAACAGAAGGTTACAAAGCTCATTCTTGCACTCAGCCTCCTTTACGGTAGAGCTATCAGCTCGTAATTAATACATTACAACTAATTAATATCACTAATTAATGAATCTGAGCAAGGGCAGGGAGCTAAGAGAGCATTGTTTTTGATAGCTATGAAATGCACTAACAAGAGCCAGCTGGGAAATGAGTTCTCTTTTGGGAGTTTTTACTAGTTTGACTTTCAATCAAAAAAGCTCTGGTGGATATTTAAAGAACAATTTATTCTAAGAATAAATTGTGGGGGGAGGTTGGGAATAAATCACTGCTTGGTAACCCCAGTGTCACCTGTCCACCCCGCCCCCCTAGGGCAATGCTGGCAGGCTTTACTGGACACAATGGGGTCCATGTGGGAGGGGGACAGCATGTCAATGAGTGCTCACACCATTTTAAATCAACTCACCACAAGACATAAATCCCCTGGAAAGCAGGTCCTGTTGGCGCTTGTCAGGATGGTTTACTTGGAAAGGTCTACGCTGAAGTAGGGGTCCATTCACTGGTGGGACGCTGAGCTGAGGAAGGAAATCTGGGGAAACATCCCCCAGAGTCCTCACCCCATCCACAAGACCTGGGGAACATGCCCCCCCC
>VZTU01011816.1:363723-472760 GCA_013400835.1 Zapornia atra | reverse complement strand
CCCCCCCCCCCCCCGGCCATGGCCAGGGCAACCTTGGTACTACTCTGAAATGTTCATCTGGGGACGCTCCCAATAGTGATGGGAGCACGATGGGGACCCAGGCTTAAGATGGCCAGGGGCTGTGGGGGGTGTGTGTGAGTTATACAGTAATAACAGCTGGTCAGAATAATAAATTAGCACCTAATTAACAGGAGTGTTGGCTGCAAAACACTGAGTTAATGGAACAGAAAAAAAAGAAGGCTGCTATGAAATAGGGAGGTTGCTATCTAAGTTGCTGTGTCAAGGACACCTCTTGGAAGTGGAGGGTTTAAAAGCTGAAGGAAGAAGAGGGGGAAGCATCCCTGGGCCCTTACCAGAGGACAGGATTCCTTCCCTGGCAGGCTGCAGCCCACAGCACTGGTGGGTGGTTAAGCCCAGGTTCTCCCCAGCAAGCAGAAGTGGTGGCTGTAGTTGTAGCATCTTGAAGATGCGTGCAAAAGGGCAAGGTAAGCATTTGGGATGCAGATAGTACAGTCAGGACAAATATTTATTGGGTCAGTAGTTGCTGGTGAGAAAAAGCAGCTATAAAGTGGCGATAACAAGGAATAATGCTGCCAACGATGGGAAACTGCACTAATGACTTAACAGCTCTTTGCACCTCTCCATAAAAACCTCCTAAGGGAAATCTCGTATTCAGCGCCAAGGAAACAGTGGTGTAAATCTGCTCTCTGCTACATCTGACTCCCCCCTTTCCCCCACCAGGCAGCTACAGCAGCTGCCAGACCAGCTCCCTGCTCACCTTCCTGCTCCTCTGCCCTGGTTTTGCCTCCCTTCTCCCAGCAAGCTGCTCCAAATACCGACCCCCAGGGCTCAGCAGCCTCAGTGGAGTGGGGCAGGAGGAGAAACCGCGCCCCCCCACACCTCTCCCCTGTGAGCTTGAGGACTGTCTTGGCAGGGACATCGGGACTGCCACTGGCAGCAAGGGCCACCTGTGTCATCCCATACCAGTAACACCCCCAAAACCCCAGCCAGCGCTTCACCCCAGGACCATGCACGCAAGGCAAACTTCAAATGAGCATCTCTGCTAGGTAGGAGACACTAAGGACATGGTTAAAGAAAAAAATAAGCCCCGTTTAGCTGTGTTTAATTAATATTCTGAACTACATACAAGCCTTTAACACACAGCAGGATGATGGTGAAAGATTTATGAGATTGGTTCACCTTTTGTGAGTGCTGCCTTGGGTCATCAGCACAAACTTATCACCAGCCCGTGTACCAGCGGAGAGCTGGAGCGAGAGGGGAAGGGGAACATCTGCACAAATATGATGTGACCTACTTTTACAGTAATTTGGATGCATATCTGTGGAAAAAAAAGCCCACCCTCTAAAATTGTAAGGGAGAATTATAAATCAAGGCATGACAGTAAACAAGTAATTTGTGAAGTCGTACTGTCTCCTCAGTACAAACAAGAGATTCATCAAATAATAAAATACTACTTTAGAAGAAAACAAGCACAATTATTTTATAATTATGGCTGCTCTAGTCTTCTGAGGGCAGGAAACCTTCCTACCTCCATAGAATCATAATCAAGACTCATCAAAGTCCTGTAAAAGCAAATCAATATCTGCTCTTGGCAGGACGAGTTAATTAATACCAGAGTGCTCTCCTGCATGCCTTCCCGGCTGTCAGTCCGAAGGCGCTAGTACAGCTCTCCCTAAACACTCTAGGAGAACAGCACCTAGCTTGGCTGTGGCTGTGGGTGACAGAGGGTGCCACCTCCCTGGGTGTACGCAGGGTTGTGGCTCCTCTTGTAAAGGACACAGGCATCTAAGCGTTTAAAATCAGCAAAATGCAACCGACTGCATTTCTCTGGATCCTTATCTCCATCAAACAAAAGGCTTGGGGGGAGATGACTCAGGCAGCACCAGGCAGCTAATTTTCTCGTTTATCTATCACCACACACAGGGGGATATCAAAGCTGTGTCCTTTTCACCACTACAGTCAGTACTCACAGAGCTAGTCCTGGGTTACGTGTGGCTATCTGAGGTGCTGGGGCATCCTACATCAGTCAGGGTGCTCAAGAGCCGGTTGTTATCAGATAACTGACTCTGGGGCCAGCAGCGGTGGGTTAATACTCTGCCAGGGACTTTGGAGATGCCACTTCAAATATTGGCAATCAGAGCGCAAGCTTTCATCTTGCCACGGCACATCCACTGGAGCTCTGTGCCATTTATTGCATGCCTTTTCCCTTTTTTCCTTCTTTTTTTCTTCTTAGGAGACCTTTAAAACGGAGGTCTTGTCTGCCCTCTGTGATTAGTAAAGATCTCGCAGCCTTCCTGAAAGAGCAGGGAAAATTACAGCTAAGAAGATGACAGCAGTTAGATGCCCAGAGCAGGAAGAAGACGCACTCAGCAGATTGCTTTGAAGCAAAAGCTCGCTAAAACATTATTAAACTTATTTTTAGCCTTATTTCCCAAAGAAATCAGCCTCTCATGAACACACTGTCCACCTCCCTCCCCTCTCACCAGCCACCTCATAATTTTTTAATCAGTTCTCTTATCTGAGACTCTGCAGTCAAGTTTGGGTGGAGAATAAATAAGCTTTTGAGATGGGGTTTAGGGGAAAACACCCAGCTGGTGATGGAGAGTGGGCATTGCCTGGAGCTACAGCCAGCCTGAAGGCACAAGGGGCCCCCCTCACTGGTGCTCAGGGTGAGATGGAGATGCATGGTGATTTTTAGCAGAGCAAGCTGGCAGATGCAGGAGGGGCAGAACACAGAGGCACCGCTCTGGCTTTGCTGAACAGCAGCATTCCCCACATCCCAGAGAGCCAGCAATGTTTCACAGACCTCCTGCCAATAGGAGCTGATACGTCACCTCAAATCAGGCATAAAAAAATGGGACAAAGACACAAAATGCCAGAAGAATAGAAACAGCCAGCTCTGCCGAATGCCACTGTTACAGGACTTTTATTGAGGTTTAACGGTTTTCTTGGACCAAGGAGGGTGAAGATCCAAACACACAGAAGGGCCTGGCTGTTCCCTGTCTGCAGGAAAAGGCACTGAACATGAAGGAAGGCTCAGCACAAAACTACATGGGCTGGAAGAGCACATGCACAGGAGGAATAAGCTGAGGAGATTGGCTGTAGGGCAACGGGGGTGCAGAAACACAGCTGCCCATTGGGAGCGTGCCTGCTGGAGCAGGGACCAAACCGTGGATGCTAGCAGTTGGTGGGGAGAAGCAGTTTTTCTTTGCCTAGTTAGCACTGGCTCCACCTGTGTCAGTGCTTCACTAAGAGGATAGGGAGAGATTGCAGGCTATTAAGTTTCCACAGGGCTAAGTGGTATTAAAACCCATTGCTGGAGCTCAGGTAAGTGGCTGGGTAAATACGCTCCCTGGCCCGATGCTGCTGGGTCCATTAGCCAGCGCTACCGTCGTTGGAGAGCGGAGGGCAGACTGATCCGTGCAGATGCTGTTGTTTATAAGCTGGCTCTCGTTTCAGTGCAGTTGGTCTGTGAGCTCACTGCTCAGCGACAGTGCCAGTTCTCTGCCCCGGCAGCTGCCTGGGCAACGCGGATGGGCCGGGAAAAGCTCCCTGGGAAGAGACTTTGCTGTCCAAGCCCTTCTTATCCCTACTTCCACATACCAATTCCTTTAGGGAGCACGCAAGGACAGGCAGTTTGCATACTCAGAGAGCTGTTTCAGCTCATTTTATCCCCTTCTCCATCATTCCTTGGGGTTTGTTCTGTTCTGGGATTTAAGTAAAAAACAGAAGAGATGAACACAACCCCCAAACACTTCAGGAGCAGCAAAGGCAGCCAGCCACCACTGACGTCTGGGCACACACGTGTCCGCAGCCTTTCTGTTCTTCAAAGTGGCTTTGCAATGCAGCCAGCCGGGCTCCCCGCTACTTTTGGCTGCGTGAATGTCACCGCACTATTTAGCATCTGTTAGGGACTTTGCTTGAAACACTTCTTTGGCAGATCTGATCGAGCAGCTCACATTTATCCAAGAGAGAGGAACCTAAATGGCTTGGGCAGTTTGGCCACCAACAGCTGAGCATGCCAGCACAGAGCTGGCTGACCCCAGAGCGGTTGCTATTGTGTGCTGTTTTTTCTCACAAATAAACCTCTCCACGCACCCCACGCCCAGCCAGGAGGTCTGGATNGGGTGAGCAGAGAGGGTCTCCCTGCAGGGAGACTCCCTCTCACCAGGCAGCTCATGAGGGATAATCCATGCTGTAGGCTCGGGGCTTTGTCCATCCATGGCTCCGTAGTGCCAAAGGCTTTAGGAAAGCTGCCCCCGTGCAGCTCCGGTCTGGCAAACACAGTCATCCAGCCTCTTCCAGGACCATGCACACAGAGATGCCTCTTCATTTTCAAAACTAAATTTTGCACAAGCCTACCGAACAGCAGTGACCTTTTTTTGAGTTTCTGGGCACCCTCCCTGTTATAACACTCCCAGTCAGTCCTTCAGAGGGACAGTGGCTGGAGTGAGCCGAGGAGAGGGAAAGGCACAGGGATAGAGCAAGACTAAGAAGTAGAAAGGTGTGGGGCAAGCACACTTTCATTGAAGGCGGGTTACCAGAGCAGTGGGGCTTGGCTTGGTCCTGGGCAGCCCCAGGGCGGGATGAGCCATGAGGATGAGCAGAAGAGAGACTGCTGTTTCCCGTGGGGCCAGGGCAGGCTCCTTGCAAGCTCGGCAGTCAAATAGACTGCCAAGCAGGCTGTCACATCTCAGGGACAGGCTTGGTGTCCCATACTGAGTCCCTCCACAAACCCACACTCATACCAGAGGAAGCGATTTGCCTTTTTAAGACACGAGTTCCTGGCCTCAGCACACTGAGCTGCCTCCTATACAAGAGCTACACTTTGTATTCTTGCTACTTTAGCAAAACATTTCTCTTAAGAGCCAATACGTTCACCCAAGCACCTTGTTTCCCCTGTATCCAGCGTTCCTACCGCTGCTGAAGGAGGCTCCAGGAATAGGAAATGCCGCAGACATTCATCTTTTGCAAGCCTCATCTTTCCTGTGGATTTGGCAATTATTGCAAACAACACAGGACGAGCTCAATAGTAGGTGAGTGAAAAATGGGATCTGACAGCCCTAATTGAGCCTGAAGTCCCATTTACTGAAAATGATCTGGCATAATTAAAAATTCACAACTGGAGACCAGTTGTGGTGAGCACTACACATTATGGGTTCTCTGAATTACTTCGGGAAACATACACTCTCTCCAGGCTTTGGACTTGCAGCCAAATCAGCTCGAGCCACATTGATGGAGTCATCTGAGAGGAGTAACTCAAGGCTCAGGGATGAGGGGAGGGGGGAAACAGCCCCTCGTGCCCAGCAGCCACCACCCGCCACGACAAGGGGGTGGCCATGCTGAACTCCACCCAGCACAGGCTTCCAAATATTCCCTTTTGCTTCTAAAATTTCTTTTGATGCAGTTCATTGCCATCCCAGCCTTGGGGATGCTCCCTTCACTGCCACACTAAGGCAGGAACAGGGCAGTTGTTGTTTTCCTATTTTATTTCAAGGGTATTTTCGTTGTCTCAGTATAAAGCGAAGGGACAAACTTTCCAGCTAATGGCAGCAGCTCCACACACACACACGGGCTCTCCAAAACCTCTGCCCCATGCAGTGCCTGCTGCGAACACACAACATCCCCCCCACCCCATGCCTCACCACAGGCACACGGGCAACTCTGCAATCGCTTTCTCCTTATTAGCATAATTGGCATTTAATTCCAGCACGTGTCATTTGCAAGCTCCACTTATCCCAAGACAACTTCAGGGAATGCAACTGGAAACATCTTTGTCTCTGCTATTAACGAACCACCGAGGTACCTCCAGCCAGCAGAGCATTTGGTTAAACGCACGGCAGTTCAG
Organism: Zapornia atra; assembly: GCA_013400835.1. Taxonomy (NCBI): domain Eukaryota; kingdom Metazoa; phylum Chordata; class Aves; order Gruiformes; family Rallidae; genus Zapornia; species Zapornia atra. The sequence continues at coordinate 466,891 of VZTU01011816.1, read as the reverse complement.
TGGGGCAGGCTGGGGGACGTGGTGTGTTAATCCAGTTGTGTGGGGTGTTCCCAGAGGATTAAAAGCCTCGCATAAAGCACATGCTGTTCTGCACACAAACATCCCCACCCCAGCTAAATAACAGACCTCAGATCGCTTAATAACACCACCTAACTTTCCATTTATGAATGTTGTAAGGAATGGCCCTCAAACAGGAGATTTAACCGAGCTGAGCACTGAAGGTACTAATCAAACGCTGCATCACCCTCGATAGGCAGAATGCTTGCAGGAGAAAAAGAATAATTACTTAATCATTAGTGATTCTGAAAGCCAACGTATCCACAGTGGTAACATCATTGTATTTTTATCTAGAGTAGTATACCAATCCTCCTATCCTATACCTGAGGGCTGCAATGGATATAACACGCCGATCAGACCTCATTCCTGGCAGGGTTTTGTTGTGGGGTGTTTTTTTATCTTGCTTTCTCCCTGTCAGCTGCTGAGAACCAGCCCGACAACCCAAACTTCCCAATAAATCACTGAGGCAGAGCCTCATTTAAACCCTTCACTTCAGGGGAAGAGCAAGGTGTCATCTTCTCAGCAGCACCGCAGCAATCGTTAGCAATGCGATGCTGCTTTTCCGAGGCACGTCACCTGTGCTGCAATCCCAAAATAGGCCATCCCAAAATAGGCTGTTGAGGCAGGAGAGGGAACCGAGCTGCACATGTAGGCGTCTCCACCGGGTAACGCAAAACCTACTGCCTGCCCAGGCTGGAGGAACAAATAAAACAACAAAAAAACCCCACAGGTCTGACCCCTGGTTAATTCTGTGGGGCATCTGGACCTTCTAGAGCCCTGCTGTGACGCTAATTTGAGCATCTAGGTGTGAGACGAGCATTTACGCACCAAGGTGCCCATCTGCTGCTGGAGGAGAGCCCATGGCAGCATTCACCTGGCCACCACCCTGTGCTGCGGCAGGACAATAGCTGGAGCTGGGCAGGGATAGACCCGGGCAGCTCTCCGTGTGCTGCCGAGGCAGATACGGGGCTGCTGAGGAGGATTCCACTGTGGTGGGGACAGCAGAGCATCCCTGGAGTCTAACGCTCGACTTGGAGCTCAAGGCAGCTGTGAAACATCAGGACACAGCTTTGCCCCTCATTTAACCAGGGAGAACGGCAAGTTGGATCAGCTTCCTCGACAGCACTGTGGGACCAAATGCTTACTCAGCACAGAAGCCTTAAACAGCCCAAACTTTTGCCCCCTGTGCAACAGACCACAAAGGGAAAACACATGCATAAGGCTCCCCGTCAAGCTAACGCACTTATACATTTCTCCTGGGTGTTTCTGACATCACCAGCTAAAGGTACCCCAAGAAACAGAGGCAAGTTGAAGTGAAAGGAGCAGGGCTTACATCCTCCAAGGGCCAGGGAAAGAGGTAGTAATCTGTTCAAAACACTCATTTTTCAGGAATTCTCCCCATCCTCCTGGGCTCTCAGGAGGCTCTGCAAAGACAAATGAAGCACAAGCACCTCTGCCTGCCAAGTTTGCAAAGGCCTGACTTAGCCCTTCCTCAAACCGCCTAGGTTCCCCAGCGAGCACGGCACAAGGAGTCCAGAAGACCCAAAAAATAGAAACCTGGAAGAAAAAAATGACACCCAGCACAAACTACTCTCCCTCTGCTGCTTTCAACTCCAGAATTTCATTACATTTTCTGTTGTCTTGCCGATTTTCTGGCACAACATTCAGGACAGCGGAGCAGACTATTTTGCACAGCTTCTGCCATCATCAGGAGACTCTGCAGTCTGCAAACTTGCACATGCAGTTTATTGCTCATATTCCTTCCCTGGACGACCCCTCCTTAATCTATACAGAAGGAATTTCTAACAAGCCTGCTTTGATGCTGTCTCTAACAACTGGGAGTACAAAACAAACGAGTCCCTAACCCCTGCCCCCAAAGAACGGCATTTCACTTGCTTTTATTTTTTTCCTAATTTGATTTAAAAAAGCTGCAAATGAAACAAATAAACAAAAAAACCCCCAAACAACCACAAAAAAAAATCTCCTCCTGACCTAGGTTCCTGCTGCCCTTTGCTAAGCTCTCATGTTGTCCTTTAAGGTGTCAGCAAATGTTGACGGAAAAAAATACTCTCCTGGGATCACACACAACCTGTCCTCATAAATAGCTGGCAAGGATGCTTCTGAGTTTGCCTGAGAGGCATCTTGCCTCAAACAAATCCATATTTATAGGCTCCAGATATATTTTTCAGCTTGGGTTTATTTATTACAACTAAGGCCAATGAAACAAGAAAATTTAGTTCTATGCACACACTGGATTCGATGGAGAGAGCAAAATTTGCATCACTTTGAAGCATAATCTTCTGCAGCAACAACTAATCTGCCAGTGATTATCTTTCTATTTGCTTATCACTGCCTATATTGATGGGGAGGTGAAATGGGACAGCACCACATTAGCGGAGGGGAAGCCACGATGGTTTTGGAATAATCTGGAGCTAACACAGGTATCCACGTGTTTGTTTCTGGTTAGGCTAAAAGTTATTCTACCTCATAAATACCTGCCCTTTCCCAAGCTGCTGGATCCCAGAGTATTTTACAGCCTTGGAAGAGTCTCCAGGGTGTCAGTTTGTCTGCCAAGTGATCAACTTTCTATCTATTAAACAACCGAAACGAGCTCGAATCTGGCGAGCCGCCACTTTACAAGCCCACAGAATAAAAAGCTCATTGTAAGTCCTTTTAGCATGGATTAATTGGTGCACAGAGCCGGCAGCGTGAAGAGGGCAAAAAAACAACCACCCAGCTCCCCCATCCGAAAAGGCAGAAAGCTCATCAAATTTCATTTGCTCCGGATACCAGGCAAGTGAAGACTTCCGAGCTACATGAGCAGGCACAAGCTGTCAGTGAGCCTGGCTTCAGATGTGCAGCACCCTGCTCCTCGGCTGCTATTTTAACGTTTCCTGCCATTGCAGCCCTTGTTTGGGAGAGGAAATAAATTAAAAAAGCATCTGGAAACACTACAGCTATCGTCAAGGTAATTAAATGAAAGGAAAACAGCCCAAAGTGCATCCACGAAGAAAGGAAACCAGAAACCCCCAAGTTCTGATCCCAGCATCGCCGGCCAAGCCCTGCGGCTCCTTCTTCTCCATCTCCTTCCCATGATAAAAAAAGAGCATCAATAGTGTCTTAAGGTACCAGAGGGATACAGGGAAGGGTGTTATTTAACACAGGGTTGGGATGCTGACACTGTGAGGGTTTTTTTAAGCACGTGCACAGGTCTCTGGCTGCCACCAACCTGTTCAGAGTATCACCAGTGCCAAGCTGACCCAAGAGCGACCAATTTTCCTGCAAATCACTAAACCCACCTCCTTTCCCCCACACCCTCCAAGGTGCTCTCACTTTTCAGCCCAGTTCCTTCGCTCTGGAGACTGTACCCACACAGCCAGGCACCACACCAACCTGGGCAGAGGGTTGGATCACACATTTTGGATGCACAGAAGCCCCCCTGCCTGTCAGGACAAGCAGCGTACGACATGTGTGACCCCAGTGAACGTCGGAGAGGAGAAAGAACTGTGATGAGAAACAGGACGAACATTTTGACGTGCAGAGGTGTATTTTTCCTGACAGTTCACTGGGCAAAGGACAGTCAAAGGATTGTGTTGTCTCGTGAATCAATACTTTTTGGAGAGGATTTCATTAGCTGTGACACCTCTTCCCGATACAGGGGTAACTGGAAGTCACTCAAGTCACTGGACCCCACAATACTATCTGCATACTGATGGAGAGCTAATTGTATTTAGAACATCAAAAGGTCATAAATCAAACTGGCATCTCTCTGGGAATACAATAACTCAATTCATACACGAAGGATTTTAAAGTTTAAACTCATGATCAAAGAGAAAACCACATTTTTTAACATTTTTTCCACTGTGTTGCAACCCCTCAGTCAAGTGGCTGAATTGTCCAAATGGGCTTAAAACTACAGTTAATCAATATCGAATGTGTTATTAAGCAGCATGCGGCCAGAAAACTGCCTGCTGGGCTGTGTCAGCCCATTCTTCTTCCAAAGACCAAGCGATAGCAGCAGTCCCTTTGTTCCAAGTGGATGCCTGCAACGACTTAGCACCAAATCTCAGCTGATGTTACACCTCCTTCCTGCCTTAACATTTCTCTCCTGGTAGCAAAATACCTTGCTTTTACGCCACATGATCCAAAAGACCTTGTGGTGCTGGCAGGAGGGAGCTGCTGGCAGCATCCTTCCATCCAGAGGGCATCACAGGTACGATAAGGCATTGCTCCAGACCCAATGTGTGCCAGCATTTATTAACTCAGTATCAAATTTACTTTCTCTTTGCCCAGATGACAAGTAAAAGTAGTAGATGTAAAGGAAAACAAAGAGGAAACACTCAAATGTGAAATGGATCACAGTGTGCAGGCTTGCGTGCTGCTCTGCGGCACAAAACCATGGGAGAAATTAACAATATTGCAGAGAAAAACCAGCCATGGTGCAATCAGACAGTGGCACAGTGCAGTCAGACCATGCTGCCCAGGGGCCACTAACTGATGATGTGAACTTCGAGCAAAGCCAGCCCTGAGTATCAAGGTGCTGCAGTGCTCGGAGCGGGGGCAGAGGAAGAGCAGCACCGCTCTGCACAGGGAGCTCATACAGCCCAGATCACCTCACACCGAATGAAGCCTGAGGGTAGGCGCACACAAACTGGGGTTGCCCAGGGAAGAGGAGGAGGAACTTCTGCCCAGTGTCAGGTTCAAGATGCTTCTCAGACATCAAGGTCTAGGAGAGCCAGCCTTGGACAACAGAAGACAGGAAGAATCTCAGGACTCCAGCGAACAAGATGCGGTTTTACAGCACAGCATAAGGCAGCCTTGTTACTTTGCAGGCTTCCTCGCCCGTGTGCTTTGGAAAGACCCTCCTGCTGAAAAGCACAGCCCGGCAACTGGCCCTTGTGCAACACCGGCCCTGCAGCTGCTCCCTGCCCCTGCGGGGTGTCTGCACTGTCAGCAAGCGGCGCTTACCCAGGGATAGCTGGAGCAGCGCTGGGAGTGGGATACGCGAGCCTACTGAGCTCTCTGCATGCTCGGCTGCCCAGCTCAGGCTGAATCAGCTGTCATACGCTGTCTGTATCACAGATGAGTGCCTTCCCTCGCCTCTCACAGCAATCCCTTTCTCACTGTGCTGAGCAGCAAATATGGCCTTAAATACTGCCCTGTGAAGGGCCCCTGAACCTTGTCTTGGCTCACAAATCCCAAGGAAAATTCCCACACTTCTGCAGTTCCCCCTCCTGCAGTTAGCTGAGCGGGAGCGAGTTCACTCTGCTGGGGTTTCGCAGAACAGGGCTTTGCAAGCACAGCAGGTCAAAGTCAGCTTAAAGCAGAGCATGAGAGCAGCCCTAGAGACTACGGCGCAGAGAAGTAGCTTCCAGGAGGAACTTCCAAGAGGACCTCTGCCCCAGGACAGATGGGATTCATCCCTACTACCCCAGCACACCCCTGTCAGCAGCTCCAGCACAGAGCCATCTTCTAGGAGCATTGCTGGAAGCTGAGTGGGAAAGGAGAAAGGAATTAGCCTTTGGACAACCGCATTTNCCCCCCCCCTTTTCTGCAAGGGAAGCCTCACTCACGTAGGCTTTACATTCCAAGTAGATTTTAGACATCTGAAAGATGGAGGAGATGAACTGCCTCCTGCTGACCCGAGACCAGCTCAGGAGTAATCATGTTTAACAGAAGCGCTGCGAAAGTGAACTTGCAGGCAGAGACTGTGACACCTGCGAGGACTAGCAAGCACGAGAGGGAAGATGTCTGCGTGGCCTCAGCTCAGCTTCACTAAGCAAGCAAGGGGAGAACACAGAGTAACTGGGAAGAGGAGCCGGGTCTGCAAAGGTGAATGCACAGAGCTGCTGAGTCCAGCGTGTCCCTGAGCTTTTGAAAGCTCTTTATGTGCAGGCATGGTGCAGCCATGACATGACCCATAAAATGGATGGAAAGGCAGCACTTGTGTCTCCATCCCCAGAGACACCCAGTTGTCCTTCGGGGACCTCTTGCCACGGTGCAGGTAGCAGCGTGCGTGGGGACATGCCATCAGGTATGGCACAGCCAACAAGCTGCTTTCACAGCCCCAAGACACGTATTCTGACCTAAAGATATACATACATACAGCTAGATAATTTTAATCTTGTATAGATTATATTAAAGGCTCTGATAAACATTTTCTGTCAGCTGCTTTATTACAAATTCTGCTTGTTTCCCCTTCCCCCTCTTTGTATTTTTAATTAAATCAAACTCCCATAATCTAAATGGCAATGTAATGAACATTTTTACAAACGGCTGCTTCTTGATGTCAATCTATGCAACGACAAATCCCCTACAATAATATTGTTTGGGTATTCCCAGGCTATCCTTCCACGTTTGTAACAGCCCAGGTAGTCAATGGAGCATGAAATTATTATTTTAATGGGCTCTAAATGCACAGGTGTTAATTTGAAAACTATGAGCAGAGAGAGGGTGGAGAAGCTGCAGGTGCATTTATTTAAATGGCTCATTCCCAACTTCTCCTTCGGTTTCAGGAACTTCATCCTGCTGAAGAGGGAGGACATGGCTTCTGTGCCAGAGATCTCCACATGCACCTCACACACTGCGTGTAAGCAGAAGTCAGGGTGGGCTCATACAACCAGCTCCTCCTGCTAGGACAGACAGGATGCACAGCACAAGGTGCATCACTTTCAGTGTGGTCACTCAGATGTTGCATCTTGAGTTTACTACTTGAAAAGATGCTACTTCTTTCTATTCCACTACTTTATTCCTTACGTTACCCCCCCCAAGTCCTGTAAGATCAAAGCATCATCCGACATCGATGAGCTACAAGACTCTAAGCTCACACGATGCCTTCGGCATTTGTAGACTGATAAGGTTAAAGAATAAATGGTCGGGGGTTTTTCAGACGATCTGTGGAGAGCCCTGCTGAGATGAGACACTGGCTTATGAGGCTCATTACGATCATACTGCAGCAGTGACCTTCAGCACGCAGCAAAGGAAAGCAGGATTTAGTGTTCATGTCAACAGCATAATGAAACAACTCAGGGGAAGGCCAGCCTCAGCCACAACTTTCATCCTGCTAAAGAACTTGCAAATCCATGGCAGCGAGAGGGAGTTTGCAGGCAAAAATAAAAGGAAGCCTTCAGCCGTTTCATCCCAGGCTCCTGCATTACGGAAGAAGTCATAAATAAGGCAACAAAACATTTTGTTGGATAAAAAGCCATTAGAGGAAGCAATTCTCAGCTTTTCATCTGGAGTTTTCCTGGCAGCAGCCATCCGGATGAGATCGGGCTCCCTGGGGGCAGGCAGCACGTGCCAGCCAGGCTCATCGGAAATCCAGCCCCAGCCAGTGCCTGCGGCTTTAGTGCACTGGGGTGAGCTGCTGGCCTCTCAAAACCGGCTTCAATCTCCATTTGCAAAGAGGAGCATCTCCCCTTGGGTATCTCCACTGACCTCGCCAGCTCCCAGAAAATCCCTTCACACACTGGTTTCTTTCAGGAGGTCAGTAGAGCTGTAACACCCTCTGCAACATCGTGCTGCATCCTGAAGGCAATGCCATGAAACTGTTGCACACAGTCCAAGTCAGCAAAAAGAGGACTAACTCCTTTCCATACCTCTTGGATTTTTTTTCCCCTCCCACAACCCTTTCTTTTTGCCATGTCTGCTCTTCCGGGTTTGTATGCTGGGTACCTGCATGACTCCAGGTAGCAGCCTCAGAGTACCCCACATCTCATTTATACCATCCCCATGATCTTGTGCAGTATGGCAACGTCACTGCTCACCCTGGATTCGGTTGAGCACACGGACAGATCTCCTCTGTACAGCAGGAAAGGCAGGTCTGTCTGCTCACTGCAACCCCTTCAGATGCTTCGAGCTCATCCTCCCCTGGGAAATCCACAGTCCTGCTTCATCTCCACTTTCTTTCTTCAGCAACAGAAAAATTGCTTGCATCCAGCACTGAGCACCATGCAAAGCTGCCTAACTGCAGCAAGCCTTTTAGTTCCCTCTCATTAAACCAAACGCACCTGCAGCCTTCAGGAACATGCCGATGATCAATCTGTGGCCATGCTCCCCAACAGGCAAGGGGGAGACCACAGCTTCAGACCTGCTCTGCAGCCCACCAACCTGAGCCAAGGACTTCTCATCCTGCCAGCCAGTAAACACTGTGCAACAAGCCAATCTGAAAGCCCTTCCTGGCCCTCCTGCACCACATGTGTGCAGCTGGCTCTGCTGCAGTGGCTCATCAGACAATAATTTATTTTCCATATGATTTATCCAGCTTACAATTAGAAAACTGATTGATTTACTGGTAATCCGAGAAGACCAGTACCACACAGAGAGTCACCCTCTTAGACATCAAATTAGCACCCAAATTAATCAATCCTTACATAGTGGTTTCACTAATTTGATGAATTGCCCTCACTGCATTGTTGATTTACCCTGGCTTTGATACGTTCTTGATAAGCGTATCGCTGCGAGGCTGTTTTAGCACCGCTCGCAGCACTGGGGGGACACCTCTTTCTCAGGTCTGCATGAAAACACTTTATAAAGACAGTGATGCACATTTATACTGATAAACTGCAGCTGAGTGGGGAAGGAACAAGGAGGAAGGCTTAGAGGGGGATGGGGGCTTGCCTCTTCCTACACATCCTCCACCCCCATCAGGGTACACATTTGTCTGACCTGTACCCCTCGAGCAGACTGGGACCAGAGTTCTGGGTGATGGGAATGATGCTCCTGTCACACTTCAGCTCCTCCAGCCACCAGGTCTGCTGGATGGGGGGAATGAGGCCAGGCTAGGAGCTGCCTGCTGAGAAATTCTCCTCAGTTACTTACTTGGGTAGGTCCGCTAATGACCGGATCATTCAGAGCTGAGAAGCAGAACAAGAAGAGACAGAAGATGACAGCTTTTGCTCTTCTGTCGGCTTATGAATAAAAATAAGATGGGAGAAGATGGAAATTGCTTGCTCATCTTGAAGGGTAGGCTGACCAGGTATCACCAGGTTTGACTGTAACTGTGGGTAATGTTTCCTTTCCCAGTCAACGCTGAACACAAGAAAAAAATGTTTAGAGAAGCTTGCTATTTTTCCTCCTTGTCCTCTACCTTTGAGTTACTCTATTCAATTAACACCAAATTCTAAAAAGGTGACTTTCTGGAACGCGCCTTTCAACCCAGCTACAACTCAAGGCAAATTGTGAATCAAAAATAAAACCTAGCAATTAGCTGCAAAGGTAACACGAGGGGATCCAGGTCAGCAAGAGGTACCAAACAATCAGACCCGACCTCCCTTCAGGGAGACAACCAGCGCATGCAAACGGAACAAAACAAATGAAGCCTCCATTATTTAAACCCTGGGCGCTGCTTGGCGATGCAAATCACAATTACAATCGGAATTTAACAACCGCTTTCGATTTAAGACCAGTTCATTGGGGTGGATGATTAATGCTTGTTTACTCGCAGGGTGGCTGTATTGGGGGAAATCAAGCTGCAGACTGGTCCCTTCGCTGCGGATCCGGGGATGTGGTCCATGTACCAGGGGAGCAGGAAGCCCCGGAGCACATCAAGGTCAGGTCCCTGTGCCAGGTTTAGCGGTCAGGAAGGATCTTTAAGCATCTGTCAAAGCAACAGCGGCAAAGTTGCAACCAAACAATGACTTAAGCAGTGTTTTTTTAATTATACAGATGAGACAGTCCAAGTCTTAAAGTAGTTTTAACACTTGCCTTGGCTGTTTCTCCTTTTGCGTAATGAGAATTTGCCACTAAAATGGCTAATCATTTATTGCAAAAAAAACCCCAACCCAAGCCCCAGCACTCCAAACCTGCTGTGTTCAAGTGGCCAGTGACACCTGTGCAGCCAACAGGCTGCCCGCAAGACAGCAATGCACAAAACAGAAGCTTGGTCCTTCATAAGCAGTTCCACGAGAAAGAGCCATAGAGCTTTTAACATCTCCATCTCTACATAAAACCCACCAGCACTGTTTCATAAGCCTGCAACGCTGGCACATTTGTGAGGATGCCCACGTGCTCACAGGGGAGGCTTTGCTGCTTCTGCCCGGTGATCTTTCCTGGGCAAAGAGAAAGCACCATCGGTGCCAGGTGAGGCTCAGGACAAACAGCTTCTAAACCTGAGAGAGTTGATGCGACAGGATCCAGTTTTTCTTCCCATGAATTTTTTGGCGCATCTCACGTGTTTAAAGAGCCCAGCCAACCTGAATCCTCAATTGCTTTGAACTCAGATCTTTGGAGACTGCAGGTCCAACACGCTGGAAGGGCTGGGATCACAGGGCCTGATCCCACATCAGTAATTCCCACATCCACAGAGCTGCACAGCACCCCACAGCTCCCTGCAAGGGAACACTGGCTGGACCCTCGTGCCCCCCTGCACCACCAAACAACTCCTCGTCTTTGCAGAAGGCTGTAAGTGCTTCTTCAGCAGACATGAAAATCCAGTTAATGTTCCCTTTCAGTTTGATTAACGTGCTTTAACGCAATCCAATTAAGAAAGTATTATGGTTTCTAACATCGCAGCTTTTATATCCTTTTCCAACCAAGAAAAATCTATGACATATGATACAGCCATTAGAAAGGAGCAGATAGCTCTCACTCAAAAGGCTCCCCAGTGCCTGATCCAAAGCCAGATAGGGTCAGCAGAAAGACATTTGCTGACTGCAGCGGGTCACGGATCAGGCACTAGAGAGTGAAATCTATAAATGTCCTTTCACTGGGGAAGTCACATTACTGAAGCCCATGAATTATGTGGGGGGGGGAAAAAAATCCTGGCTAAGAACTGCAGTATTTACATCTGTAAACAAACAACTCTTGCTCTAGTGCTGTTTCAGCTATAAAATCCTTCCCTGGGATTTGGCAGTGGGGGAGCAGGCACTGCAAAGGACTTTGTGAGAATTACGATCAGATGGATTAGCTGAGCATCAACAGGCCAAAGCTGCACAGAAACATTAGACAAGGAGTATTTCAAAGCCAGCACAAAGTCTTTCCAGGATTAAGTCCTTTCACTGTTCTTCCTTTCAAAATAAGTAAAAACAAGGTAAGATGAATTCCTTGTCAAGTCCATGAAGAACAGAGTCCAGCACAGAAATAAACACAAATTGAATTTACTCTGGTGGCTTCAGATAGGTCACATCAAGCCAGAACTAATGCAGTATTGACCCGCTCTTACTCCAGACTACATAACAAGGTAGCAAACAACATTGCAGGCACTGTGAATCCATTTCATTTAATATTGTCTGCGCAGCCGAGTTAGCCAGGGATGCAGGCTGCATTCAATGGCCACCTACCTATCAGCAGGCAGCAGGGCGGATGCTGAGGGCTGGATGTTCAAGTGCCGCCTGAGAGAAATGAGTGCCCGCGTTACTGCACCTTGCTTGCAGCAGTCCACACACAGCCCATTGCCCACCAGACCGGCCATGCCATTGCTCTTATTGGCAAAACCCTTAAGACTTGACCTAACAGCAAGAGCAAAAGGCCAACAACCTACCTTCTAGAAAGTCCATGCTGTGGGCACTCACTAAATTTTATGAATCCATGCCAAGCTGCCAAAGTTTGAGTAGCGTGGCCACTAGAAGGAAACCTGCCCTGTGCAGAGCTGGGTTTGGCAGTGCTGGTACAAGACCGCCACAGTGCTGTTCCTGCAGATGCTGCTGAGTTTTCATCCATCTCTACAGCCTTCAATGGGAATCACCTGCAGTTGTAAGAGCTGTGCTGGGAGCCCATCCTCTCTCTTATGCCCTGGGAAGAGTGTGGCATTCAGGTCTGATGTTTCATTTAATGATTTTCATGCAAGACAAGGAACACACAGAGAAAGATTCACAAGAATAAAGCATTAAGTGGGACTAAGATGGAACCATAAGGAAGTTTTGAACAATCTCCCATCCTCCCTGGGATGTTACTGAAGGTGACATTACACAGATCACGCAATGCCAGATTATTTTTTCTCCTGCTTGCAAAGCACCATAAAATATTTATCATACTCCACAACTCCACTAATGGAAGCATGCAGCTGATAACGTAAATGCCACACAAACTTCAGTCACCCGTTGATACCAGATGGAGCCAAGTAGACATGGACCTTTCTCCTTTCTTCCATTGGACCAGGATATTAGCCTCTTCCCTCTGCTATTAATTATCAGCCACATAACGGAATGGAAACCAGGATGGAAAGCATAACGCACCAATAAACACAGCTATTGTGAGATCTGTAACACATCCTTATTGTTGTGTGCTTTAGACTGATGCTTATAAATTAACGTCTGCCCGCTGTAATTCCACCAGGCAGTCCCTGGGACTGTGGGTTGCCCCTGCTCGTTAATGTAATCTTGGGAGCCATCAAAGAGTCGCTCCCACAACTTACTCACAACTGCAATTGCATGATACATCAAAGGGCAAAATAAATCAAGCCTGCTTGTGCAAATAAGGGAGATGTAAGACCAAGGGTGCGTGTTACTAAGAACTTTCCTTCACAGCAATTTTGAAGGGAAATTGGGGTTTTGACAAAACTATTCATCACAAAGGGTTCCTTTTCCTCAGGAACCTTCTGGGATTGGGTAGCCAAAAAACCTGAGACAAAAGGATCATTTCTTCCATTAGGTGAGTTGAAAACAGGGAACACTCCAACAAGGAACTTTAATTTTGTCTTTGCTCAATCTGCAACCCCTCCTCCCCCTCAAGAAAGTGCATCTGTCTGGGGACCCAACCTCATAGGAGAAAACGGCTCCATGAAAGAAGAGAAAAATTAGAAAGGATTAAAAATATTCAGCCTTGCACAGGAGCCCTGAGGATGTCCTCCGCTTTCATTCCAATGACTCGTGCCCAACTCTTCCCCTCCTCACGCGAGCACGTGTTACCTGATGGCTAGGGAAGGGTGGAAGAGACAGACGAGTGCAAGACAGCCTGGAAAATATTAGCAGTAAGCATCTCCAAGACTTCTCTTCTCCTTCGCAAGCAGTTTGGCTTCCAAGTTCCCATTGAACAGAAACATGGATTATGCCCCAAAATCCCTGTTTCAACCCACGTGGGCAGAGCAAGCCCTTGTTTCAGAGGAAGAGCTGGCACGACTGTTCCAGAAGAGCATCCTCGCAGCAGAAAACCTGCCTGACGAATCACCTAAATGCCTTGCTGAGTTGGTTGCTGATCAGCATTGCAAATAAGTGCTGCCTTGCACAGCCCAGGCTCCAGGAACCGGTGATGGACCCGCTCACCCAGCTTTCCACTTCATGCCTCTAAGCAAGTGTTATTTATAGCCACACACTCAACCTGCAATAAATGCGAATCAGATTAAAAACCTGTTAATGCCTCATATTTATTAGCAGTGCATGGAAGATACCCATAAAAATAAGTAAATTATGTTGGTGCAAGCCTGCACATTCACTTCTTTAAATGAGTTTTTTGGGTTCATTGCATATTAAATCACTTGGCTCTTGGATTACACAATATCATCTCATTTCAAGCAAGTTCTCTGAAGATACTGTTTTGCACTTGTAGCTAGCACGCTTTAGGACCATCGTTTAAGAGCACCGTACCTAGGGCCCCATGATCTCAGTGGCATGTGCTTCAGAGCTTTCCTCAGCACCAGGGCTTCTTTTGGGCTATATACTGTAAACGTCAGCCAGCAGACACGACTCGTGTTCCACAAGCAATTTACTTTTCTCCAGTAACATTTATGCAGACAAAGGCACAGCCTGGTACAGGAAAACAACCTTTAGAAGATTTTAATTTTCATGATTGTCACCAAAATGCTCACCAAACCACTTTTCAGTAGCTCTACGTTGCTCATGCCTTTCTTCTTGCTCATTGCTGTGCAGACTCAACCACAGGCTCTGCAGACCTTGCTTCTAACCTGGGCACAGGCAGATTCCTGTCTTCAGGGGAGAGATGTGCTCTTTCCTAAATATCAAAGGGAAAGTAGCCCCACAGCCTGACAGTGCAGAGCTGTGCAGAGGAGGTACACAGTGGACCATCCACTGTCCTCTGCACCATGTCAGGGTCAGAAAAAAACCCCCAGAATTCGTGGTTTTGTCGGGTTTCAGGAGCCTTCTGAGGAAGAGCTGTGCGTTTTTTAAATTCCCAAGTAAAGAGTGCTGCAGCTCAAGAGTTAGTGGGCATGCAAAAGATGGGAAATGCCCAGTTAGGGTCTCTGCCAGCCTATCCTTCGCTCCCATCTTACTATGTCAAACTTGGGCTGTCAGCACACAACAGCACTCACCTAAGAACTACACTTAAAGGGCTTTCAAGAGAAACGCTGCCCATCTCCCAGCTCTCCTGATTTCCACACTACAAACAAACCAGTTGTTTTTTGAAGGGGGTCAGTCTCGCCCTTCATGCAGGCAAGACCAACTTCACACCCAAGTTCCAAAAAATCAAACCTGCATATGCAAAGTTCCCCTCCCAAGGGTGTATTTTATCTTCTGGAGCGCAAGATGAACAGGTAAAGCCAGAAAGCAAAGGCGGGTCCCTGTCCTGCCACTCACTATGCAGGAATGTTCCGGCAACAAGGAGGTACCCAAAGTATGTCCAGCACCTCATCTGAGCCCTGGCTTGGAATGACAACAGCAGATACAAGGATCCATTGTTTGGAGACTGAAATGCAGCCCTGACTACATACATTTACATACATTTCATCGCTCAGACAGGAGCTTGGGAAAAGAGAAGACTATCGCAAATGCTGCGCTGCAAACACAACAAATATAATCTGGTTACAACCAACTGCAGACCTTATGATACTGCTGGCTTCAGGAAAAAAGAGACAGAGGCACTCTGAGAATTAATGTTCTTCCAGTCTATAGAGAAACAAATGAGTTTCTGGTGCTGAACAATTAGTACTCCTGTTAATTATGCGTGTGGGTTAGAAATAACACCAAGCATTTGGGACTGCTTCCATTTCAATTGTTTTCTTTCTGCACTGGATAACAAAAATATATTCAGACAGCTAAATAAATCCTTCATAACACTGATGGGACTTCTTGTTCACAGCAAGCAGTTATGCAAATTGCTAATTACGAGGCAGAGATAATCATAATCTAGCACATTTATGCAACCACATGTACAACAGGGATAGCTAAAGCAATAGTTGCCTTATTGTCCTCGCTGCATTTTTTAAAGCCACGCCAATGCACTGGCTCACTGCATGGCTTCGCAGTCTGGCACAGGGGGTATGGCAGCCCAGGAGCTGCCACGTGTCCCCAGGGTGCAGGAGGGCCACAACACAGGTGGTTTAGTATATTGGGAAATAACACAGTCCCAGGAATAAGAAGTCTACCAAAAAAATAAATGGGTAAGTGGGTGTCAAAGCATTGCCACTGGTTTTAAATTGTCACTTGAGAACCAGTTGCACCCCAAGATCATGTAGGTGCTCAGCCACTTCTCTGCGCTGCTAGACTTCAAACCCCAGGCTCTCAGGGACTTCAAACCCCTGTCTCAGGCATGACAGGACTACTAGGTTTGGTTTCTGCCTCAAACCCACCCAAAATCCTGACCTGTTATGTTTGGGATAGAAGTGCATGAGATAGTTGGGGTTCCCTGAGGGTCCATGGGATGAAGTCCTTGGGTTGAAAAGAAAAAGATTCAGAGCTTCCCAAAAAATATGACTCTCTTAATGCTAATGAAGTGGACACTTCATTTAATAAAATCTATCAGCTTCAAGGTTGTCCTGCTTGCTTCAGCCTGAGGGACTAGTCACAAACCTGGAGTGAGAAGGAAAGCTGGAGCACAAACCTTCCCCACCTAGAGCAGTCCCTGCTCATTTGCTCTCAGCCAGCACACACTTGCCTCACTATTTCTGTCCAGTTTGTCAGGCCAGTTATTCCAGCTCAAACCAGCACTGCGTTATCACTTGCACTCGAGGGTCTAAATTCAGAAGCTTCCATGACTAATAGGTAAGAGCACAAAGTGCTGCAATGCTGGGGAAAGTGCATGGTGGCATCCAAAAAACATCCTGCCGAGAAACAGCCTGGAAGATGGCCTGTTTGTGTCCTAATTAGCTATCCTTGTGGCAAATGCAAGGGAAATGCAGTGAAAACAATCCTGTGACTCCACGTATCCAAGGCATGGAGAGGCGCTCTGGATGAGCTCTGAACTGGAAATGATGGATGTGGCTCACTCTTGCTGTAATTAAATCTCCTTTCACAAAATCAGAACAGTGATCTGCGTCCTGAGGAAGAAACCTGCTGCATCATGGAAACAGAAAAGGGATCGGGCAGACCTGGGGGAAACTGCCAAGGGTCTTTCTCACTTGTTGGTGACATGCTAAACTCAGAACCAGTTTGCTCAGACCCGACTGCCTCTGCTGGGTGAGCAATTAGGGCAGGGCAGCAGGAGAGAGCGGTCTTATCCCCAGGGAGCTGCCCTGTGCTACCATCAAGATGTGCTGCTCAGCATGGTCCTCTGCTCGCAAGGAGATGGAGGCAACCAGGGAAGAGAGTCAACTTGTGCAGGGCTGGGTTTCCTGGTCACACCATGCCAGCCAGCCTGGCACTGGGTGGATGTCCACCAACGCATCACACCATGCCAGCACACACCAGAGCCAGTCCTGGCACCTTGCCTTCTGGCACCCACCCGAGGTCACCCCAGGTGCCCAAGGGACCATCTCAGTGCCTTGCAGAGGGCATACAGCAACAGTAAGGAACAGCTGCACCTAAGCACAGATGCTGGTCGTAGCAGCTTTCCAAAGGTGTGTAAGAGAAATTCAAGAGTAGCAACCAGAGGCGATCCAGGCCTTGAAAACCTGAGAAAAGCCTCGAGAATCCTTGAGCCTACCCATGCTTGGCTATTTGTATTTGACTTCTGCTCTCAGAGCATGTAGGTTCTTGTTTTCAAGCTGTCCTTGGGAGTGAGAGGATTAGAAATCTAGTTTGTTCCTGGCAGAGGAATAATCCAAGTAAAATCTCAATTCCTGGAGAGGAACCATCAAAAACCCCACACCAGTTTCAAGAGGCGATCCTCAGTGGTGTAAGCATCTGGCAGCTTTCTGAATGTAATATGCTGTGTTTTGGCTCTTTAGCATGGCACACCAAAGTGAGTTTTACGCTGCAGTGTCCATACCTAATCCTTGGTGAAAGAAAAGGAATATACCATAGCCTGATCAGCTCCGATTGCTGGCAATTTCCTCCCCAAAACATAATGTAAAGCCTCAGCTGGACCAAAGCTACACACCTTTGTACTTTCAATAAAAATGAGCTTACCTTCAAGTAGGAATTTCAAGAGGAGTTGTGATGAAAAAGGGAAAATGCCAAATATCCATCCATCCATCCATCCATTTCGCGCATTTCCAGTCATTGTAGGTGAAAGGCATCAGGAGAAAAAACAAGATATTGATTAGCATAACAAATACAGTGTTTGCAGCACATATCTTTAAACACACTAATTGCACTCCTAATTCTGCTAAGAACCAAGAGTTCTCATTCCCGTTTTCCTTTAAAGGATTGGCGTGTATTTGGATTTATTTATGGTTGTTCAGAAGGCTGGGCTCCATCTTACAGTCCTCACTCAGGGAAAACTCCCACAACAGCCACTGAAATGCAGAGAAGACAAGGAGAGCTTTGCAAAACTTGGCCTGAAGGTCTGGGTCCCCTAGCCAAGAAAAAAGCACCCCCCCTCAAAAAAAAAATCCAGTCAGGGGACAGCTGTAATTTATACCCTGTGGCAAGCTGAACTTCCAATTCAGAGTTTGCTCTGCTTTTAATAAGATTTCTATCCGCAGCTGGAAGGTGCATTTCAAATTCATTCTTTTTCCTTGTGGAAATCAAAACAAAGCCATAAGAACTTCATTTCGGCACCAGTCTGTTTGTTGCCCATATAACTTTATGTGATCAAGCCTCACATAACTGTAATAAAAAGAACTCTGTAAAACATAGTTTTACAATACTTGAGCACACACTTAAACAGCCGAGGAGTTCCTCCAACCTGATGGAGCGTACTGCTTTCCATCTAACTCCTAGGGACCACACATTTCAGATGGGCTTTCACAGCTCTGGAGCAGCTTGTGTTTTTTCCCAGTGGGCAGATGAAACTTGCAGGGCACTTCGAGCTATAACTGACCCAGCACACTGAGGAGGAGCAATCCTCACCAAGGCAGTAAGAGGAATATGCAATGCATCCTTAGGAAAGGATGGGCTGGGGACTGCTATGTAGAAAGCGTACCTGGAATTTATTAACTTTTGGTGGTGGGTTTTTCCACCCCTCTTCCTTCTTTAAAAATTAAGGAAAATATGTGAACTGGTATTTCAAAAATAAAGTAAGAAATCTAGAGCAAAGAGTGTCTTGCAGTATTGCTAACTGTACATCTGCTGGTGCACAAGACAATCTTAGCTCCTGGAACCATGTGAAATCAGAACTTAAACTGCCTTAAAAATATATATATATTGTTAATTTCTAGTCCTTGATTACTAAGGAAACTGAGAACGTGATCCCTGCAGGCTTGGTATAAGCAAATAAAGAAAACCCAAGTTTGGCTCTGATCCTGCACAGCACTTAAGCACACGCTTGGCTCTGCAAAATGAATGGGACTTTGTGAGCTTCTGGAGAACTCCAAGCACACGAGAGAGATTTGTGGGATCAAATCAGGAAAAAAGAAACCTTAATGTCTTAAGCCTTAACCTAATGGTATTTCAGCTTCCCTAAAGCCCAGCTCGTGATTTTTAATTTAAATGCTGAGGACTGAGCTTAATATGTTTGCATAAAAATATTTACTCAGCAGTCTTTAGAAAGGTGAAAGGTCTTTGCAGACCTTCAGTGGGTGAGGGGATCTAACGGGGCAGCGATCGACCACCACCACGCATGCCCCCAGGAGAGTCTAGAAGGGCAGTGGCCCCAAAAACTTAGAAGACACCCTCCCAAAATCCCTATTTGTCTTAATTGTAGCACTTTGTCCAGTACCTTCACCACCAACATTACTTCCATGCCTGTGCTACAGTCTGCAAGGCTTAAAATGGAAAAAAACCTTCCAAAATTGTTGTTGAGCTTCACCCCAAATAATTACAGCCTCAGTTACACACATGAAAAGCAAAATAACAGGAACTGTCAACACTTTGACGTTTTGGGGGGGAAAAAAAAAAAAAAAAAAAAAAAATCACTGAAATGTCTACCAGGCACAAACCAGCCCCATGAGTTTTCAACCAACATGTCTGCTCATATCAACTAACAAGGAAAAGTGACTTAGCAACAACTCCAAATTAACTTGACGCTGCTTCTCTATTTCACAACGCATCATACAACCCTCAAAACCCAGCCTGCTTCTGATGGGAACTCACTGTCCGAGGGTTTTCCCACGGGGCATTTCAAGCACATACTGACAATGGGAAAATCACTGCGCACAACTCAGCACCACCTTCTATTTCTTCTTCTTCTCCCACTACTTCTTGTTTTCAGTGTGTCTGGACCGGAAAGCCGGGAGAACTGCCGGATGATAGCCAAGAGCTGCGGAGCACAGGAGGATGGCAAAGGGAGGGGCGATGCTCTTCTCCCACCCAACCCCCCCCATCATTATCACGGTGGCTCTTTCCAAAGACCCAATGAGACACCGCAGCACGTCAAATGAAAGCTGATACAGTACCAGAAAAAAACCCCAACAAAACTGCGACGACACAGAATTAAGGAAGAGAGGAAGAAAAACGGAACAAAACAATGTTGCAGTGAGCTAAAGTGCTTTCCAGACGGTAATGAAGTTGACTGAACCTCCGCTAGCCCCTTTTTCAAACCTGACTATTTGCAATCAAAAGCAGGATAGAGAAGATGCTTAAAAGCCATTAACAAACTACATTTTGAATTATTCCTTTATAGTAGCTGTTAAACCATAAACACGCATTCTACTAATGCTTATTTCTCATGTTTTCCCCCCGAATGTTATTTTTACTGCCGGATCGCAATGATAAACACCAGCGACTCCGATATTTCTTCCACTCCCTTGGAGGGGGAAGGCACATTCCCCCAGCAATGTATTCACCGAGGCACCAATCACATTTTTTAAAGTAAGTGGATTTGATGATGAGAACTGCTGAACAAATCTTCAGCAAATGGTGTTTATCGCCTATGCGAATGTTCACCGCGCCACGCCAGCTGATATACAGGTCCTTAAAGCACTCAGCTCCCTGTATTTATAGGTACAGCTCTCCGGCTCCAGAGCGTGAATTAGCTGAGCAAAGCCTGCCCATTTCCATACCCTCCTGCCACCCTCCAGTGCCGTCGCGACTTGCACTGCAGACTTGCACGCTCGTCTGAGCGCACCTTCCCTGTAAAGCCCGTTCCTGCCTGAAGCTTTGCAAAGATTAAAGAGTCTTCCTAAAGCCCTTCCTGACTACCCCAGGAAGGGCTCTTTCTAAACAGAAGGGTTTAGGTCATTTC
The DNA here is from genome assembly GCA_013400835.1 of Zapornia atra. Classification (NCBI taxonomy): domain Eukaryota; kingdom Metazoa; phylum Chordata; class Aves; order Gruiformes; family Rallidae; genus Zapornia; species Zapornia atra. The sequence continues at coordinate 446,500 of VZTU01011816.1, read as the reverse complement.
TTTCTGATAAAGAGGAGACTGAGGGGTGACCTTATTAATGTTTATAAATATGTAAAGGACAAGAGTCAGGAGGACGGAGCCAGGCTCTTCTCAGTGATGGCAGCAATAGGACACGGGGCAATGGGTGCAAGCTGGAGCAGAGCAAGTTCCTTGGTAATACAGGGAGAAACTTCGTCACTGTGAGGGTGATGGAGCCCTGGGACAGGCTGCCCAGAGAGGTTGTGGAGTCTTCTCCTCTGGAGACATTCAAACCCCACCTGGATGCGTTCCTGTGTGATTTAGTCTAAGTGATCCTGCTCTGGCAAGGACTAGATGATCTTTCGAGGTCCCTTCCAATTCCTAATGTTCTATGACAGGTTAGGTGACAAGTGATTTGTCCAAGCATGGGATGACCACATGCACATGTGGATTCTCCTCCAAGGGCAGAAACCACCTTGTAATTCCTGGTGGCCACCTGGTTTTACTTTGAAGCTGGCCCTGCTACAAGCAAAAGGTTGCAGCAGAGATGGTCAGAGACCCCCACCTCTGACTGCACACTGACACCGACCTATCAGCACACAGCCCATGCCAGCATGCAGAAACAGCACAGAAATGCAGATGTGCAATCCTCTGCCCAAGCAGCATGATGGAACCATCCAAAGGCTGCTGCAAAGCGCTTCAATACTGCAATCAGCGAGATATCCTCATTTTAGAGGCAGGCTCCCCTCTTTTGCCATCTTCACAGCCTCTGTGATGATCATGTCTCTCCCATCACGGACCCTGAGCTGAAACAACCCTGGACTCACCCATGGTCACTGCTACTTTGGGCACTGGACAGACCCTGCCCTCGCTTTCCTCTGTAAAATCAGCTTCTGCAGAAGCAGCAGCTTTGCATACCACAAGGCAGGAGAAAAAAACATTAAAAGAAAATCTAAATATTACGAATCCTTAAAAGTTCTTCACTGAATACCGTGGGTCTGAACTAATTTTAATAGCCTGAATCCTTTTCAAGTTGATGGTTTTGCCCAGTCAAGGGCCCGTGCTTGCAGCGATCTTGAGAAGACGGAGAAATTGCACATACAGTAGAAACAGAGCAAGTCAAGGACAAAGATACAAACCTTATCCTTGATGTGGATTTTGTAAGACTCCCAGAGATATATATATTTTTGGTGAAGCTGATTAATGTTATTTTAATGTGCAATATTTTGTGCTTAATAACGCTGGCCTTGCTTCTGAAAGGAGGAAGGGGTTTTACAGTTCAGCGTTTTACAGTCCGTTCTGCAAAAGGCTACCACTAGATTGCATCCATAATTTTTTATGCTGACACCTCTGACAGCAGATGGCAAACAGCCAAGACAGAGCCCAACTGCTCGCCTGAAACGGCACTGGTTTGGGGCAGATGGGGACAAAATGCAGCTGCAAAAAGAGGAAATACAAGAAGAAGAAATGCAGAAAGGAAGAAAGCAACATAGTTTAGCTGGGGCTGTTAAGAATTGCCCAAATATGTATTTATTTCAGAAGTCTCCGTCCCCTCTGAACGTCTCAAACCGGACAAGGAAAGGAAAAAAAATTAAAATAAAATAAAAATCAATCTCTCCTTCCCTCAGTCACAGCCCAGCCCAGCCTGAGATTGCCTGCACTAACCTGCAAAGAATATTAAACATGTGACAAAAGGCACTCAGAGGCAGCCTCCTGCACCCTTTCCCTGCAGAAGGAGCTGAACGTGAGAGCTGCCCCCAGAAAGCACTGCTCCTTGGTGCTCCCTGCACAGATGCTGCTGAGGGCCAAAAGCCCCACATGAGGGAGATGGATGATTGCTGCTACACTCCTACACCACCTGGGGAAAGGGTTACGTCCAGGAGCAAAGCCAGTCCTAACACACAGCCAAGAAACCTGCTGTGCTAAAACCAGCCAGCTTCACTCACCACATCTTTGCTTTCCCAAGGAGCAAAGAGCTACGGTTTTATTAGGATAAATTCCTTCCATAGGAAGGGCTTCACTTTTAATTACACCGTTTTAAGGTTATAAATTGTTTTCTGGCCCTTATACATAATTAAATATAGAAGTTCCCTGAGCTTAATGTCAGTTTAAATTCCAGGCCAGAGCAAGTAATTTGTTTGCATGTTCAATGAACAAACCGTTTCTTGCAGGTTTCAAAGAACTGTGCTCATGCATCATGCATAAAGGTTGTCTTTCTCCAAGCTGAAAGGTCAAGCAAAGCAGACCTGAAATTACACTTGGCCCTCCAAGGAGGAAGCCAAGGCCCCTAAAAACCAGAAATCAAACTTTTCGTTTTCCTGTCTAGAAAAACCTAATAGTTCCAAATTTTCCAGACCAGTTAATGCCAGAGTCATCCTGAATGCTCCCACACTGGCTTGTGCAAACACAAGCTTCAGGCAGCTAACGAAGCACAGCTACTGCACAAGGATTTGGGATTACAGTCCCTGCGGCCACTGAAATCGATGCCAATGGCAATCCAGGAGAAACTTTTGGACCAGCTGTAAAAATGCACATAAAACACACATCCACACCTCCAAACCGCCCAGCACCATCATTGTTTGCTCAACTACAGTAGACTTGTGAGGAGAGAGCTGACAGGGACAATTCCCAGTGGGGAGTGTGGGCTATCCTTGTCTCAGGGTTCCAAGTTGAGCCCTGTGTGGGGCAGATGGCAGATGAACACCCACATCCCACACGTGCAGCTGGGCAGGAGCCCCCCAAACAAGGCACCAGCCCACCCTCAGACTACGCTGAACCAGCAGCCAGACTGCAATGCTCCTGCAAAAAAACCCTGGCTAAATCCAACCTCGGTCTTCCAAAAATGATGTCTTTAACCTTTTTCTATAAAGACCCTGCCCAGTATTTATTTATTTAAGGCTGTTGCTCTTAGACCAGTCTGAGTTAGAATGATTTCTGTCCATGAGCACCCATCACCAGTGATACATGCATGGAGGAAGCAGGATGCCAAGGCACAATTTGCCACAAAATTTCAGATTAGACCTTCCTGTTCCCTAGGAAACACCCCATGTCCATCATGGGGCTGACAAGTCCTCCCCAGCGGCACCCTTACAAGGAGTAGGCTTGGTTCTCCCTGTTACTGTGCAAAAAGCCATAAGAAAATGCTGCTCCTATGAGAAACATTGAGTTACTAACCCCAGGTTTCACCCATCCACTGTGGATGCATCCTTTCCTAAAGAACATCATTTAATCCCCTAAAAAAACAACCACCAAGCCCTGGAAGGACACCAAAATCACTGCTTCTGAGTAATCGCTAGTGATTTTGCTCTGCTTACAAGTACAGCGCTTTCACCCCTTTTATTTCAGTATCACTACAAAAGTTACCCAGCACGGGAAGATCCAGCCCATTTCTTGGGGGCTGGACCTGATGATCTCTCAAGGTCCCTTCCAAACCCTACAATTCTGTGATTCTTGTTTCATTTTGCATCGCTGTTGGTACCCAACGTTTTACAGGTCAAGCATTCCACTGAGGCTTACACAGGTAACTTGCTGGTACTCAGCTGCACCTTCACAATCACCACAGTTCTGAGGCTTTGAAGGGACTGAGACCAAAAGTAGCAAAAATTTATGGCTTTCCCCTTAGAAAGGAAAAGCATTGCTGATTCACCCAGGGAAGCAGACTGGATGTGTGAGCCAGGCGGATTTATTTCCAGCCACTGTCCCCTGAGATCAGCCTGCCCTTTGACACCAGCTCCAAACAAGCCAGGTCCGAAAACAACTCAAGAGTCACAGCAAACCCCCGCTTGAACTTCACCCCGTTGGCGCCACAAGGCTGCGATGCTCCTGTCATGACCCACAGCTTCCCATGCACAGCGGCAGCGCAGTGAGGGAGCTATTTTTGCCCTTTATATAACACAGGATTCATAACCTTCTCCCTGTGCCTGTGGCCCACCTTTACTTGTGCTACTGAGAAGGTTTTTTGCCACCTCTGCAAGTATCTGCTGTGTCACAGGCCCTGCAAGCACCACCCGCCCCAGGACCTGCATTTGGGTTTTATCTAGTTCAAAGCACAAAGAGGCAAACCTGCAGAAGGGTCACAGAATCACAGAAAGGTCTGGGTTGGAAGGGACCCCAAGGATCATAGAGTTTCAACCCCCCTGCCAGAGGCAGGGCCACCAACCTCCAGGCCTGGATCTACACAAGGTTGCCCAGGGCCCCATCCAACCCGGCCTTGAACACCTCCAGGGATGGGGCATCCACCACCTCTCTGGGCAGCCTGTTCCAGTCCCTCACCACTCACTCTGTCAAGAACTCCGCCCTAATATCTAATCTAAACCTTCCTTCCTTTAGTTTTAATCCATTCCCCCTTGTCCTGCCATTATCTACCCTGTTAAAAAGTTGATTCCTCTCCTGTTTCTCTGCTCCCTTCAGGGACTGGCAGGCTGCAATGAGGTCCCCCCTCAGCCTTCTCTTCTCCAGGCTGAACAAGCCCAGCTCCCTCAGCCTCTCTTCGTAGGGAGATGCTCCGGCCCTTTAATAATCTTTGTGGCCTCCTCTGAACCCTCTCCAACAGTTCCAGGAGCACCCTGGCAGCCCTGATGCTGCATCAACTTTTCTTCTATTTGCTGTTAGGCAGAACTTTTTGGCCTGATGGTTAAAGCACAGCCCTGTAAGGAAATCAGGGCCAGGTTATTCAGCTCCTGGCCTCTGGCTCTTGCTATGGATCCTCCATTAAAGGCAGCAATAGATGTTATTTGCTTTGCAGGAGGGTGTCTGTACACTAACTACATCCCCTCAGCCACCTTTGCAGTAACTTGAAAACAAGCTTGAAGACTGTGAAAGGTATCTGCATCCCTTCCCAGCACTCGACTTGGGTATCTGTTTTAAGGAGCTGGTCCCTGTGACAGGAACGGTGGGACAACACACCTTCTCACTGCCCAGCAAGCTCCAGCTGCCAGCAGCTCCCGCACCGCCTCCTCTGCACCACCCTCTGCACTGGGCAGAGACCGTGGGGGAAAGACCAATGCTGGGGGGTCTCTGACTGTGCAAAAATGGACAGGGATTTGGTCAGGCGATTTTCCTTCTCACTAAACATTTTCTGTGCTAAAATAACTGCCAAAGGCAGTCTGTCTCTTCTCCTCTCTTCCAGCCAGGCTGCTGCTGGAGCACCAGCACCAAGGGTCCCCTGAGCACCAGCCAGGCACACCCACAGCACTGCACTCTGGTGTCCTGAACAGAGGGGAAATTAATGAAAAATAAAGAATAAAAAATAAAATCTCCTGAGTAGGCTTCCTCAATCTAACTACTTTTTGTTTTTCTAAAGTGAGTATTTCCCAATCGTCTGCACAATAAATTATTTGCCATGTCATTAATTATGCATTATTGATTTAATACATGGTAATTTATGTTGACTGAGGCAGTATTTCTCTGTGCTGAAGGTGCTGGATGCTGACAAGTCACCAAGAGAGATGCTACCACCTAGGCTGAAGGAAACGCTTCACAGCCATTAAAGACATCACGAGTTTAGATGCTAACTTTGAGGAGATGTGGGATGTGGCAGAAATGCCTAAAGCATCCTGCTAAAATTTCTCTTCACCGAGGCATTTCAGAACCTATTTCCTTGTAGGAGCAGCAGGGGTTGGCACCACTTGATCATCTGGGGTTAAAAGAGAGAGGATGGAGGAAGGTAAGTGACAGTCACACGGGAAACTCTATATTTCGCTATCAATAGTTAATCTACTGTGTCACATTTCTTAGAGAACTAAATGAAATGCAGTGAGCACTGTGTAAAATTGGAGCTAGGGAGCAAAATGATTTTGTAGAGCAAATAACTTTCTCATACTGGCTGTTTTATGCCCTATTGAACAACCAGCAGTTTATGAAAACAAAGTTTCATAAATATCGGTGGAGATTTCCTCCCCATGCAGGAAAAACTCTGTGGATTTAGAGGGGCTCAAACAAGAGGCCAGGTTGGATGGGGCACTGGGCAACCTTGTGTAGATCCAGGCCTGGAGGTTGGTGGCCCTGCCTCTGGCAGGGGGGTTGGAACTCTATGATCCTTGGGGTCCCTTCCAACCCAGACCATTCTATGATTCTAAGAGCAGCAGAGCGAGCAGAGGGCTGAGGAGCAGCCAGCACTAGCTGGGTCTGGCCCAGAGAACAGCAGAAATCATGGGGCTGGGTACTCCTCCCAGAGCAGCATCCTTTGGCTGAGAGGGACCAGAAGCACAGCACTTGGCACATGGATGCAACAGCACTGGGGAACAAAGGGGCAGCTTTTGGTGCCCTCTGGATCAGTTCCTAGGGGAAGGGGTGGAGGTTAAAAACCTGCTGGGATTGCCCCTGATGACTGTGAAAAGTAGGAGGTTTTTTTCAGAAAGATTGCAGGGAAAACACACCCCCCAGGTTAAGCACAGACAGGTTTACACAGGCTACTTGCCGCGAGCCAGGGCTCATCCAGGAGAAGAAAACATGCTGAGCCTGATACTGCATTAAGATCCAAAAAGAAACAGCATCGCTGTGAAACCACAGGGCATCGCTGGTAACGTGGCTGTTTGCAGAGACTCCTTATCCCCATACCAATCTCCAGGCTTTACCCAGAGCTTCAAACGCTGACCCACCTCCTGAGACCTGCCTTTGCACAGGCTGGGGTGTCATCCAGGGCATATTACCTCGGGCCACGGCACTAGCTGGGAGGACTTGACAGAGACACCAAAGTGTATTACTTTCATCTCAAATAGAATCCTGTCACCTCCATGACTCAACCTCACCTACAGTGTAGGAGTAAGTCTGACTTGACTTACAAAGCCAGGATTTCTGCCAGATGCTATTGCAATTAGAAATTCTATTTTTAACACCTCAAGTAGAGCCAATTTATTATTTGAAGTTGAATCGGGGTGAATCTAAATTAACTTCCATTAAATGAGTTGGGAACAAACACTTAACACAGCAATCAAATATTTTCCTCTGTTGCCCTCTCTCACTCCTCACCTCTGAAAACAACCATCTGCATCAGCACAACACAAAGACACAACGCCAGCTTTATTTATGGGATGCTCCAAGATACATTAAACAACTTTTTCTTTGGATTTCCCAAGGATAAGGAGAGTTTAACTTATAATTACTGTGAACCACGTTGGAAATGTTTCAGATAACCTATGGCCAAGCACGAAATCTGGACGGAAGAATTACTGACCCCCTCTGAAAGCCATTCCACTGTGGGAAAACCACAATTTGAGTGTTACTGCTCTGAGGAAAAGTGCTAACTCCCAAAGTATCAAGGCCCTGAAAGCAACACAACAAAATCTAGGCTTTATGAAGTTTCCTTGCAAGAAGCAACAACCCCCGATGGAAGCAGCTGGTGGCCAGCACCAAGGGCTGTGTTTCTGCCACCCTGTGCCAATGCTGGTGGTATCATATAGCTCTCTGGACAGCACCCCAGCCCTCTGCTCTGTGGGATGTCAGGTTGAAACTGAGTAGACCATCAGCTTCAAGTCTCCCTTCACCTCTCTGCTTGAGCTCCACCACAAAACCCAGCCTCTCCTTATAGCTCTGCTGGGCTCCATCAGCAGGGGGGCTGCCATGCTGGCTGGATGCAGCCTGTGATGTATCTGGTGTGAGAGAGGGCGAGGGAAGGAGAAGGTTGCTGTCTGCAGCTGACTTTCCTGGGCTAACCCTTTGAATAGCTTTTTTTTTTAAAGTTTAAATGACGTGATAAAAATCAGCAATGAATTATGCAGCATCACTTGATAAGTCCAGCCCCAACAGTTCTTGAGAATCCCATTTTAAAGTTAAATTGGAGTTTGATCCTTTATCTCAAAGCTCTAATAAACTAAGCAAGCCATGTGCTGTACTCTGCACCGAATCACCCTCCACCAAGCAGGGTTGTTGCCCTATCCCTCCCCATCCCCAAGCATCCAGGGAGCCCGGGAGCTCTCTCTGCAATGACCCTGCCCTCCTGCACAATAGTGGTGCTAGCAAAACAAAGGTGCTGCCCATCCCTTGCCACAGACAGGTACATCAGCACTCAAGTTTCTTCTACCCACCTGGTAACCAGCAAGCTTGCAGATAAGCCCACCCTTGCTGGCAGGGTGGGGGGGAAATGCCCATCGCCAGCACTATTGTACAACAGCCCTGCAAGCTGTCAGAGGAAAGCTGCTGCTTTTCCTTGGCCTTTGCTCAGAAAAGTTTCTGGCTTTTCCAAGAAACCTTCACTGTGTCTGTCAGTCGGTAAGCCTCCCAGCTTATTCTTCTCTCAGCCATAGCAGTTTAGCCAAAAAAGCATCCCTAGTCCTACCTCAACACTGCTCTTCTCTGAGAGGGTGACGGCTGCCTGCCTGACCCCAGGGCAACTGCCCATTCCCTCCTGTGTGAATTCATCAGCAAGAAAAACATCGCTGGCCATTAACGGGACGAGTATTTTGATGGATGAACTATCACAACGCTGCCTGCTGTAACATTTCATACTGCACCAGCTCCTCTTGTGCCAAATGATAGAAGACCAAATCAGCAAAAGTAAGGGGGTTTTTGTTTGTCCATCTGTTTTCCCCACTCTGGGAAGCAATTTTAAAGATTCCAGCCATGAATACCTTAACGGAGAGGCTGAACGGATGTATGTCTGCAATGTTAACCACAGGTCAGGTTTCCAGACCTCTAGGGCTTGGCCTGCAAGCACTTTCTGGAGATGCTGCTGAACATCTGGTGATTCAGGTAGGATGGCTGGACCAGGAGGTAAAGCAAGCCATATCAATGCAACAATAATGTGCCTTCTGCCTTTATACAAACACTTACTAGAGCAGAGATAGAGGCCTGAGAGACATCACATACGCAGACAAGAGTCTCATCCCCAAAAACCCAGTCTGAAGTCAGGCCTCATTACAGCTTCTGCTCTTGCAGCACTGGGCAAGGCACACTGTGAACCAGTGTCCCTTGTACATCCTATTGGACACGCTTTAAAAGGTCTCAAAGTTTGGGGACAATGTGCATGGCTGGGTGGAACAGTGCAAGAAGGGCGCAAGGGGTTAAATTTGAGATTCCCCCATGATCCCAGTGATCCCAGCATCCAGAAGCACAGAGTGGGAGGTGCTGAGCTCAGAAACCTCCTTGTGAGAGCTGAGCAGATCACTGCAGGATCATTTTCCATTCAAGAGTCTGGATAAAAAGGCCCCCAGGTGTCACTAATCCAAACCTGTAGAACGGGACCTAGCCCCACCACAGAGCTGCAGCCTCAGCGAGCTGCTACAGAGAGGACAAATAGCAACACGTACCTCCAACAAAAGCTTTAATACAGCACTAAAAGGCTGTGCTCTGTGAGCCACGTCAGACGTCAGCCCACTCCACTCTGGGTCCCGACTTCCTGTGCCTTGCCCGTGATGTAACCAAAATGGACAATTTAATTAATTAAATTAAAATGCATTAAGCAATCCAGCAGGAAGGCAGGGCTGCCTATTTCAGTTCTCCTGAAGTACCAATTATTACAGCAGGGGGAAAGAAAACAGTCATCATCAGAGCCTCGGTGACATTAAAAATAATATCCAAGGGAAAAAAAATAAGCACAAGCAATAGCAGAGCACAGTGTGTGGCGGCGTCCCAGTAAGAACTGGGAACACAAACAGCCGCTGCAGTGAAAAATGGGCAGGGATGAGAGTGAAGGAGGCAGGCCTGCCCGTTCCCTGCCATCGCTCCAGCGCGGTCCCACACTGGCAGTGGCGAAAGGCACGCTACACCCACCCAGACAGTGCCAGACAGCCAAGCCACATAGCCCCAAAATGAGCCAGTCTCTTCTTAATCTGAGGCCAAACAGCTTCCAGCTGGGAACACAACGTGGCCTGGGGAAGGGATCCGTCTCCTTGTAAAGAAAATCCCTCTCTACACCATCAGCATTTTTACAGAGGAGGATACCCTTGGATATGCCAAGGTACGACAGCGGCCACGTTCCAACTGGAGTATCCCAGCACCACCACCAAGCCTGCTGTCTGGCCCGGTGACTGATGTGAACATAAAACACATCCTAGCCGACCGATGCTGGAAGTAGGAGGAAATCCTCTGTCCCCACAGGAAACAAACCTCAAATTAAAGCCAATGCCTTGTACAAGCTATTTGTATCTAAGGCAGCCTTGGTGCCTCCACAGGCACCGGGACATGGCCTCCAAAGGAGAAAACCTCTTCCTGAACACATTAGTGCAATTCCTTTGAGCTTCCAACAAATAAAAATTGGGTTACTCCCAAATTGACTTGGTCCCAACAAATAAAAACTAAATAAACAATAAAATATTCCCTCAGAAGGAGGTTGAGTTGGAAGCTGACCCCTGGCTTCATCCACGGTGTGTTGTGCAACTGGCATGTGCTACGTGTTGGTCCCTTTCCTCTCCCAAACCCTGCCACTCCAAAGCACTGGGCAAACGATGGGCACCTTGATTCCACAGCCTGAGCCAGTCACAGCCAGGCTGCAGCATCCAGATCCAAGGCCTGATTCTATAACGATGTCCAGCTACAGCAGCCCTCCCAAGGAGAGCATCTTCCAGAGGGATCCCTCCCACAACAGTCTTCCAAAGCCAATGCAACACTATGCTCTCTGACTGAACCTCCCAGGTTTCAGCACAACCACCGTAAGGCAGAAGGCTGCTCTGCTTTTATTAAACCCAGAGCTTCCCTGCCATGCCCAGCCACACGTGGCGTGCATCTAGACACACGGCATCTGTTATTAAAGCATTTATCTTCTAGTCATACATACACCTGCAAGAGGCACAGGCGAGCAATGCAGGCATGAGGTTGGAATAGCTTGATGATATTTTACGTCTGCAAATAAAGCCAGAGAAGGGATTGCGGGCGCAGAATGCCAAGCACATCGCTGAAAGGACTGATCTGGATCGACAGCCATGGGTTCCTGCAGCCACAGGAAAGAGGTCAAGGCAGAAAAACATTCCTCTAAGATATCAGTTTAACACAGTTACCTACACCGATCCTCACTCATCTTTTTTATGATAACAATAATAATAAATGGTTTTTCCATTATTTCCCTATTTCCCAGCCTGCACAGAGCAAGCACCACCACCAAGATCAAAAAGTTCCTGCAACAGATCGCAAGCCTGATTCCTCTCCCGTGTCCTGCGGACTTCAGAAGGAGCCCACAGAGCCATTATCAGTGCCGGCTCACATCAATGAGCCTTTCATGTGCTAAAGCCTCATATTGACACTCACTTATTTATAGCAACTGCACTGCACCATTCATTTAAACACATCAGCATTTGTGAATAAAAGATAAAGTGGATTTTGAAGCCTCAGCCTCAGAACACACCAGCCAGAAACAGGAGACAAAGCTCTCTAAAGGTGAAGCTACAATCAGTGATGGTCCCTCAGCCCCCCGCAACCTGACTTCCACCTGTGCATGATGCATCTCTACTCTCCAAGCCTCCCTCTTTCCAGCCCATATAAACGGCACCAAAGGGCTGCAAGGACTCCAGGGTTCCTTGGCTTTAGCCACCTCACCTTTAAATGACAACTGCTTTTGATTATTTCTTTTGATTTAGTACTTTGCAGGTACAAAACACGTGCCACAGATCTTTGCCATCATGTTCAGTGTCAGCTGTCAACATTTCCATCATCATAATTCTATTTAATCGTCTCCTCTCGTTGAGACTTACTGGCAGAAAAAGAACAGCCCAACTTTACTCCACAGAGCAAACCAGCTGAAGGGAGAGAAGGAAAAGGGCCCTAATACCCTCCAGCTGCAGCAAATGCAACTAAGTTGTAAGAGTGCAAGGGTAAGCCAAAAATATTGAGAAAATCCTGGGACAAAATAAAAGATTTTGTGCCCGTGGTCCGAAGCGCCCATGCTTTCCACTTCAGTTCATGCATTGGTGAGGTCAGTTTGTAATTAAGCCCAAATCAACAATGGAATTCCAAGCCTGGATCGCCAAGTGGCAGATGGATGGGAGTGATGATGAAAAAAGTGGGATGCAGATGAGAGCATCCAAGAGTGCTGCCTTTTCAAAACGCCTCGGCAAACACAGAGCCCACTCAGGACTGAAACAGCCCTGTTCAGGGCCAGTCTCATGCCAGCCTAACACAGCTGAGCCAAGGTTAAATTGGATTTCAGTGAGTGTAAAGGAGACAAAGATCAACCCCCTGGGAATCAGTGCTGACATTCACATGGCTTTATGACACAATTCACAATATTTTACATTCTTACAGTTTCAGCTTTTGGCATCTGGGTTTCTAGTTACAAAACATTTGGGTCTTTGTCATTCTGGAAGTGAATAATAAGGAAACAATCAAAATTCAATGTGATCGAAGTGCCTCCAAAAAGCTCAAGATAGAAAAGAAGTTGCTGCTGCTTCATTCTTGTGATTTTAGTGTTTCAGTCAAACATACTTCATGAGAAGAAGCTGCCACGTGTGAGCTCGGGTCATGGCTGCTGCTACATGGAGCATCACACACACGTTATTAGTCATGCAAATCGTGATGCAATTTGAGCTTCCATCCTCAGAACTTGAATCTCTTTGAGAACAGTCCAAGAGCTCAATTAAGCGAAGGTGAATTTCAACTGGGCCAGGCCTGTTAACGGATGATCAGCAGGGTCTCTGACATGCTCCTGCAGCCCCCACACTGGGCAAAGCTTAACTCAGGGGACTCCAGTGGGAACAAACACCCCCACACAGCAGTAAATCTCCAGCATCCAGACAAGCAGGTATTTTACAACCCCATATCACCAGGTGCACCTTATTTTAGCCATGTTTTTCTGGATAACACCCAGATCAGCATCTGGATCACAACCAAAGTGCAGAGAAGCACATTCTGCAGCAAAGAAACTTGAGCATTACTTCTTAAAAAACCTTTATAATATTTTGCTTCTGAAAATAAAAAATAAAAATCAGAAGCACAAGCAAGGGAGAAAAAACAAGGCAGCGTGCGTGAGAGCCATGGATGTCTGTCATCTCTGGGTACTCTAACCCCAGCCTTATATGCTGCCTGGCTGTATCACCAAATCTGGGCGAGCATCACAGATGCGACATACGAGGAACAGTTGATTAGGATAAATCTTTCCATGGAAATCAGCATAATGGCAATGGTTATAACTACTGCTTTTGATCAGTCTGGTTTACTCCATGAGCTCAGCACCATCAGCTGCCTGCCTTAATTATGTCAAAAGCCCACGCAGGCCAGGGAAGCACTTCCTTCTTTCCCCCATCCTTCCTAACCATCCTATTCTTCCCTATCACCAGTACCTGGATGCCCAACCTGGGCAGGATGCCCATGCCGGTAGCAGGATGCCTGACCCACTTCTACAAATAACAAAATCCTGCACTTAGTTGGTCAATTATAAGGAAGAAGATATTATTTTTTTTAATTTTTCCTTTTTTTTTTTTTCCCCTGCAGCACCACAATATGTGATAAAATGCTATTCTTTAAAAAGAAGAAAAACTCACTGGAAGCAGCATGCTACCTAGAGAATCTTTTTCAGCACAAAGGCTGCAGGTAAACACTCCTTTTCCATGGGGAGAGCTTTCTACAGGAATAGGTTGGAGATAACCTGCTTTACTCTGCACTGAGATGAGCAGCACTCCAGCAGCCAACGTGAGGGACAGCAATACGATGCAGCAGCTCTGATGGTCTTACCTGGCAGAGGAAAAAAACACAAATCTCCCCTTTAAACATCTTCTAAATCCTCTCTCTCACAAGTGAATTAACAGCCTGCGGGAAACAACCTCGTCTGCTCAACAGTAAGTGCACAATTTTGTGTTAAGGTACAATTCTGGGTCTGCAGGAACACCATACTCCTGTGGCCAAGCATAGCAGGCAACCGCTGCTGAAATCAATATCGCTTATCAATGAAGAGGAAAATACATCCAAAGCCTTTGAAGACTTCTAAGCTCATTGTAATGAAGCTTCCTGCTCTAATCTAGCCTGTGCACGCAACAGAAACAGGCAGGCTTCTGTTTGCAATTCCTGCATTTTAAATAATTCACAAAGAAATCAAGAGAGCTTATCACAGCGCACTGGGGATCGCAGCAGGCACGGCTTCACTCCTCCCTGGGATACCTGTTGCTCCTGGTTCTGCAGGACAACCCCTACTCCTTACCCCAGAAATATCCCAAGAACAGCCTAGTGCAAAGGGCCCCTCATATACCTGGAGGACATCCAAGCCCCATGCTCCAGATGTCCTCTGCAGGCTTCTCCCACTGGCTGGGGAATCACCAAGACTTTATTCAGCAGGCTGCTCTCATAAACCAGCAGCGCTCAAGAAAAACGCAAGGCCTTCATTAGCCAAAGCAGAGGCAGAAGCAGACCTCAGTGCACCAAGTCAGGTCTTGCAGGGCTTTGCAAGGGAGCACAAAGCCTGTGGAGATGGGGCCGCAGACCCAAGCAGCGAATTCTGCCATAGGACCTCCATGGTGAGCAGGATGCAGCCCCTCCAGCCCTGTATCTCGCTGGGGTGCCATGGGCCTGGCCCTCCCACAAGGCATGACTGATGCAGCAGAGTCCTGGTCGCTGCCAGCAGCCCTGCTCCATCCTCAGACCAGCCTGGGCAAGGAGGGGTGCCCAGGTGAGGACGTGCCTTAGAAGACTGGAAAGCACACATGACATTGGATGGGTACACGTGTGGGAACATGTGCAGAAGCAAGAGGGAAGACCAGGAACCCCCCCCCAGGGAGACAGCCTGACGCCACAGTGAGAATGCATCTTCAGTGCAATGTTTTCCCTTGTTCTCTTACACTTCAGCATTTCCACTCAACCATGGCCAGGCAAGCTGTTGTTACTGGCCACAGCGCTGCTACCCCCAGGGCTGAATTAGTGCTTCTTCTACAGCCAGCTCCTTTCTTGCCTTAAGGGATGCTGGAGAGGGGGTGGAAGAAGGCTCCTTCCAGCAGCCAGCCTCCCGGCATGGACGTGCAATACCTGTATAATTCACTTTGAAGTTCCCAGCCTCCGGGCATGAAGCAGCAACCAACACAGGGCTGATCTCTGTAAACTCCCAGTCAAAACACTGCGTTTCTCAGCACTTGCATCTTCCCTGGTGGGTTTGTAAACATTGGAACTGCTTTGCCCTCCTCAAGGAATGGCTTTCTTGGAGGTGAGAAGGCAGCAACCCGTTCCCTGGGTCAGATATCTACGCAGGCGGCGGTCCAGCATCCCGCAGAGGCAGGGGCTGCTGGAAGTGATAGGATGCCTGGCACACATCTGCTGCAGCTTCCTCTCTTGAACCTTTATGTTCTGCTTTCCCATGACACATACTTACTGCCAGCAGCTATTTTTCTTCTTCCAGTTTTGCTTTTAAAAAACAGGAAAAAGTGAGCTTGCTTTCCTGATAAATTTTGAGGAGTCTCAGAAGAAACGTAGCCTAAAGGACCTGTTTTTCACAAGATGAACAGGGGGAAATTGTTTCCAGAGCAGTTCACCTGCTTTGGAAGCATCTCTCTCTTCTTTTTCCCCAGAAACCTCCCTGAGCGAGTATGTTCATCAGCCATGTGGCAGGAGCCCAGCCCAAAACACAGAGCTACCCCTGCAGGAGCTCACCTACCTGCAGCCTTTCTGCTAGGCCCCAAGTGCTTCCAGCCCACCTGGAAAACTGAGCACAGCCAAGAGGCATCACTGCTCAGCTCTGGGCTGCAGCCCAGACCCCACAAAGGACCACAAACCACTCTTTTCTCTCCAAATTACTCGTCTAGCTGGCTCCAACCCACAGACCACAACGCATCCCTCGTGCATTTCTAGGAGGGTTAGGAGAGGAGGGTGCAGTGAGAAGGCTCCTGGAGCAGACCCGAGTGGCTGGGTGGGAGAGGCAAGCATCCCACACATGAGGCACAAGCCAGCCCTCTGCAGAATGCCTTCCAAGCCTGGAGGGGCAAGCAAATGCTCTGCATTTTCCCTTCCTCAAGAGGTGCAGTACTTCTTGGCCCCAGCTTTTTAATCCCATACTCACATTTAAGCGTTCTGCTAATTAATCCATTGCAAAGCCTCTCCCTCTCTCATGTCCCTCCTTGCCAGAGCACGGCTGCACCATGGAGCAATACCAGTAGCCTGCCAGTGCTAATTGCTTTGGGAATAAGATGGCACTGGCCTCCAGGAGCACCAAACTCCCACAGCTTGGGGATTATGTTACACTTCAACTTGTCATCCATCAAAACCCAGAAACCGATCTCACCCAGTGGAAGAAAAATCAATAGCTTTCTCTTTCAGCACCAAGGGATGTATTTTGTCTCCTCTCTCAGGGCCTTAATCAAGGGACATGATCCCAGATAACGTATCGGTGATGGCTTTGCAGCAGTTAAGGACATTTGGCACACCGCAGTGGGTTTCAGCTGTGGGCCACTTCTCTGGGTGAAAATTCATTCCTGCTAAGAGGCTGAGGTTCAATCAAAGCATTAGATGGACCAACACAGGTCAATCTATGCAGGACAATGCCAGAACGACAATGCCACATACTCCAGGAGCTGAGCTGAAGACAAGCACTAGTAAAATTTTGGGTTCTGACCAAACGGTAGCCCAGCAGCATCCCTCTGCCAGCAGGTCACCTTGCCTTGCAGGGATGTAGCCGCAAGCCTGCGGTATCTGTGAGATGAGGTGCAGGAGCACTTACAGCACCCAGGAGCACCAGGAGGGGAAGCTGGAGATGCAGAGTACTTCTTGGCAGGAAGAAAGCACTCATAACCTATCACTGAACACCCTGCCGAGGCTAATTGCTACATTAGACATCTGAACAAACAACACTAATCACCACATTAAATAACTACAATTAATGCTGCACTGACAAGCAAAGTGCCACACTGCATGCGATGCCTTCATCTTCACACTCTGCACAGCCACCCCTACACCAGGTCAGCAGAGGGTCTGACTCTGGTCACACCAGCTCTGGATGCTCCTATGAACAAAGCCCATCGTGGGGCCATTTCCCCTGACTGCCCATGAGCAGAGCAGAGGCACACAGCATCCGTGACTTGCTCTCCTTCTTTTGGCATGTCCTTTGCAGGAGGCATCTGCAAGGTGGGAAGAGACATGCTGCTGAGTAGCATTTTACTCTCCAAACCTTCAGCATTTTGCTCCCCTCTTCCAGAGCAGACAGGGAATGCTCTTGGGAAGGGAAAGGTGTTTTAGCACTGCAGTAGTTTGAGCTCCTGGAGGAAGCACAATGACAAGGGGCAGACAGGGACATGACAGCACTTGTGGTCCTGACACCGCACACAAAGCCAGACCCTGCTCCCAGCACCGCTCGGTGCCTGAGGCGGCTCACCGACAGCCCCATAACTCTGCTGGGACCAGCCTGCACGGCCGAGCCTCCCACCAGCCAGGAGACGCTGGGGAGAGCTGGGTGGTTTTAGAGCCTCTGGCTCAGCAATGAATTTCATTTCGTTTATTTACAAAAAACAGCATTTTTGTGGCAAGCCCAGGTTAAAAGCATAAATAAAACATTTGATGTCGCTCTGGATTTTCACACAAGAAATCGATAGGGATTTGATTTAGTAATAATGAGAAGAGAGCACTGTTTATTACCTGTCAGAAGGGCAACAAAAAGCACCAAAGGGTCTTACTCACCCTCAGCACTCCCAAGCAGCCACTTCACACTGGCGGTGCCCCTGGCAGAGGGAGCAGCCTGCGGTACCCCGCAGGCCAGGACAACATCCCAGGCCAGGCAAGCAGACACACAGCTCACTCTTACACCTTCTCCCCCTTTAACTTTTCCCCATTTCCTTACTGTCTGGGGCCTCTGGCCCCTTCCCATCACGGTTTCCAGGTGGTTTGCATTAAAAGCAGCACCTGCAGTTGAAGCATCTGCTCTGCACACAAGACTTGCAGCCAGAGCTGGTGGAGGACAGCCTAGCCACCCAAGTGCTTCAGTCTAGGCATGCTGCCCTCTCCCTACATCTCCCTACTGCCCTTCACAGCACCTGCAAAACCCCACATGTGAGACTGAAAACCATGCTCCCAGGTAGTAAGGGGCCAGGGACACAGGACATCTGGGTGACAGAGCTGCTCAATTCCCCCCAAAATCCATCTTGACCAACACTGAACCCAACAGAGGAACATGGCAGTAGCTTTCCAGGAATGGGTTATGGGGACCAGAGGGTGCTGTTAGGACAAGGAGTCACTGAACTGAAAGCTCTCATCTCCACCCTCACGCTCCTACTGCTGGATGGAGCCAGAAACACAGAAGTAGTGAAAGAATCCTTGTGCCGGAGGAGGTCTCGCTGCTAATTAGACTTGAGGCACAGCTCTGCCTTGCTGCGGCCCTGGCAGACGTCACCAAGCACGGTCAGGGCACAGGGGAGCACGGGTTGAGGCAGGCACCGTCTCATTAACACAGACCGAGTCCGAGCCCTGCTGCATCCTCCTCCCCAGGTGGCAGCTCTTGGTTCCCACTGGAACTGTGTCACTGGGATGGGAAAGCACACACTTGTTTACTAATTTGCTCATCCATATGTTTCCAGGCAAGGATGACAAGGGTTGTCCCAAGACTGGAACGGCACTGGCACCCTGCTAGGGGCTGTCCCCTCCACAGCCAAAGGAGCAGGACCCTGTGTGAGAAGAAAACCACCTCCAGACCTCTCCACAACATTCAGAGTGATTTGCAAATCAAGTCCGCTCACGTAGTCATCATCAGGTACATGGGACTTCCAGTTAATTAGTTTCTAATGTTATTAATTACCTGTCTTGCAAGCATTTTACATCAGACACGCAATGTTTAATTTCATACATAAGAACCCAGAACACTCAACTTCCAATATTAATTGGGGGAACTGCTTTTAACACCAGTCTCATTTTCACAGCACAATGCTAGTACTTACATGAGAAAAGCTCTGCAACATCCCATCATCTGGCACTTGGTTATCATCAAGAAGCACAAGAACCACATGCTGTTGCCTAATTAAGTCCCTGTAGCATGGGGGTCTATAGGGAGGGATTGTTTTTTGGCTTTCATTAAGAAAAAGACCCCCTGGGTGCTCGGCACAGTTCCTGGGGTGCCCTGAGCCCCTCCGCAGAGCGCAGCCCTCGGGTCTCACCAGGCAGCTTTTTTATTCTCCTCAGATGTTTGGAGCAGGGTTTGCTCTTGCTGCCTGCCCCCTGAATGGGCAGCTTCACAGTTTATTTTGGGAGGCTGAATATTGCACTTGGAGCGCATTTTACAAAATGCTTATACACCCCTTTGTCAGAGATCTGTGTGCTGCTTCCTTCATCGATCGCTCACCCAGAGAGCGAACAGAGGCAGGGGGGAGAGAAAGAGGTGTGGAAAACACCACATTTTAGCACTGAAAAATATAAGGGTGCATCTCTCCCTGGGTGCATCTGCACGGAGAAAATGCCCAGCTTTATTTGTACACAGGGATAATGGCCACAGCCAGCAATGCTCTGTTCGAGTCATGGGCACTGTGCTCAGCACAAAAGCAGCCTGTGCTGACAATGGAGGAGCTGTGCTCCTTGCAGATAGCAGTCCCACAGACCAAAGGAGCCATCCCTCCTCAAACCCACATTGGGGGCACAGCCGAGCAGCCCACCCTCCACTCTGGGTGAGCTACCAACACCTGAGATGTCCCAGCCTCTGTGGCACTGCACCCATGTTCCTCCAAAGTGAAAGCCCCAGGCAGTTCCCCCGTGCTAGATGCTAACTTCAGGCCAGCCAGGTGTTCTCTTTGCTAACTTGTACGGAACATCCCACCCCAAACTCCAGCCATGGGCTCCCAGCTGCTGGTAACAGCTCTGCAACTGGGTGAAGTAGGGGAGACTATTGGCACAACTCTGATGATGAGGTGCTGAAGAAATTATGTTTCTATGGCAACACCTTATCACAACACTCTTTGGATGCTCATTAGGGTTTTCTAATTCTCCTGAACTTGCTCAGTTCATAATTCCCATTTATTCCAAAATTATCCGCGTGCTCTGTGGGACCCTTGCCAAACCTCATGGCAGATCCTTGCTCTGAAAGAGCTCTGTCTGCTGGCCTCACCAGAGAGGAGACCTTCACTTCAGGTGTGCCAGGGGCCATGGCATCTGCATGTGAAAGGACCAGATTATGCTCAGCATCTTGGATAAGGGAGTTGAGAAAATAATGGCATTCTTGCGACGCTCTGTGAAACGCCTATCGTGGGACACAGAACAATTTATGCCTTAAAATAGACTGAGAACAAAAGGCTAAGATCATTAACAAAAAAAACCCCAGACAGTAAAAAGCTTCACAAGCATAAATCAAGAGAGCAGAAGAAAAGCGCTCGCCAAATCAACACCACCGCATTTAGACAATTACCAGACGACAGAGCACAGCCTTCTGCTAGAAACATGAGTCCCAGGAAGCAACAGGGCAAACGCAGCACTGCTTAGGCAAGAAAAGTCTTTGTTTCAAGAAGAATGCATGCACTGTTACCAAAGTACCAGCCCTTACACCACATCACCCCCAGAAGCATAATTTCCCCAACATGGGGGTTCCTTATGAACCCCAGATGTCCCCAGGGAGGAGATCCATCCCCACTACAACCTGGAAAGGGATACACACACCGAATTCAACAAAAGATCAACTAAAAATTAAGTTCCTGCTCTCCAGGGCACGGATTCTCTTCCCCAGCCCTTCTTCTACAACCTTCAAGCCTTGTAAAGAGCCCAGACTGAAAGGGCAGCCTCAGGGCATCCTGCTCTGTCCTCAGCCACTCAGAGAGCAGCAGCGATGTCAGCTAGGAGCAACTACAGCCCTAAAATAGCAACCTGATTTTAAAAAATAGTAAGAAGAAAAAAAACCACCCTTTTTCCTCCTTGCAGCACATACGGTTATGGTGGAACTCGACGCTGCAGCAGAGAGGCAGGGATGCCAGCAGATCCAAGAGGAGGATCTGTCACTCGTGGGCATCACCAGGATCTCTGAGCTTGATACAAAAATCCAATATTCTCCAGAACAGAGAACGTGGCTTCAGACCTTGTACACATCTTACCCTCCTCAGTTTAGGTTACAGTCTATTTGCCCCTTCCTCTGAAGCACCATGGATCTGATCCCATTTAGCAATTCTTCTGTTTGCTGCTGGGTGAGCATGGGCACCATCCCACTTACACCTTGAAAAAGGATGAAACAACTCAAAAGATTCAGAGTCACACCTCGAAAAAAAGATATGGACCAACTGAAAGATTCAGACATCACACTACACTGTACTTTATAAAACCCACAACGTTATGCTGGAAACTCCACATACAGGAATCAAGATGACTTTGCTGGTTTATTCCCATTATATAAGACTTCATCCCCAGCAGTAAGACCCATGGCCATATCAGCAGCACCATCTGCAACCCCATCCAAGCTTATAAGCTAAGCAATGCCAGGCATGGTGCTTTTGGCTGGAGCAGCTCTCCTCTGCTTCCCCCATCACGCAACACCAACGATGACAAACTGTGGATGCACATTACATCCCAGAAATGGCCCCACTGCAGCAGCAGAGGTTACTTAAAGTTAAGTCTAATGTAGCACACACTTAAATATGCATGTGCAAGAAAAATCAATATGGCACTTTAGGCACAAGTATTACGGGGTCTAGATGTCCATTACCAATTTAAGATATCAGTTTAGGAACAGCTATAAAAATGCCCTCTGCAAACAAATTGTCCATTGGTAATAATCTTGCCAAAAGTGGAAAATTTATAGTGTGCTATAATTACATTTCCAAAGTTAGAGGAATCACCATGTGAAGCGAGAGCTCACGAGGTGCCATGGAATGTGTCACCACAGGAACACATTTCGGCTGGAGCCGTGATGGAAAGATGTTTGCTTATTTTTAGCCTCTAGAGGTCACAGCCTCACAGTTAAATCCCTGCAGTCAGACAAGCAGTCTCTATTTTTGCTCCAATACATCATTTATAAAGCAGCGCAATCTTTTAAACAGCCCAATTTAAGGTCTCAATTTTGTGGACATCAAAAGAAACTTCGCCTGGTCTTTACAGCTCTATATAACCCCCGGGCTGAGCACAGGGAGGGCGCATGCAGTAATGCCTTGGCTTCTGCAAGCTGCACAGGTCCCATTCGCGACCCGTGGTGCCGAGATGACAGAAGTGGGTAGAACTGCCGAAGCATGAAATTGGTTTAAAATGATGAAGTGAAGATCTGTTTTTCTTCACGATCAAGCCACATCTGAGAACACCAACAGCAGTGTATTTAATTCCCCTGAAACCTGATCCATACCATTGTTTTTTCATCCCCTTATTTTTCCGTTTGGAAGCCAACACCAACCTCTGCTATATTATTACCTCGAGTTTTTCACTTGACCAAATGTCACCAAGCAGTTTGGCAGTAATTTCCTGAAACGGAGAGGAAGAAGTGCCTCCCTCTCAGCTCCTCCAGACTGTGAGAGATGGAGCACAGTGACCTATGCTGTGCCACTCCAGAGATGCTCCCAGGGCCACTCTAACACAGGGCCACCCAGCAGCAGCGAAGCTCGGCAAGGAAAGCAATGTTTCTGGCAGTGATAGACACCTCAATCCAACCATCCCTGGCCACTTGTTTGGCCCAAGCGTGGCAACCGCTTGGAGCCATTTTAACACTGGATGAAATGGCCAAAGGCTGCACGTCCTCCTGGGTGAGCGAGGAGGAAGAGGAAGATAGATGCTCAGATGATGACAGATGCCACACTCCGCTGGCGCCAGACACTTCACTCAGACACTTGAGTGCCAGACCCACGGTGCCACCCCAGCTAGACTTTGCATTATCGGACTATGCACCATAAAAGCATGTTCCAAGACTTTAAAAGGGCCTTCTTCCAGAGACAAACAAGCCCTCTCTTTTCACACTGTTCCTTGTTTATAAATAGTTCAAACTCATTAATAACTTAAAGGCAGGTGATGCTTGGTGCGGTTCCATTACAGCTGCAGCATTTAGTGTATTACCACTCTTTAGCATGCCTCCACCATGTATTATCTGGTAACTGGATAGCAGGCAACCCCGTAGGGAGAAAAACCTTGCCTTCCAAGCAAGCAAACTGGTGTTGGGCTGAACAGACGTTTTAACATGAAAGCACCACTGCAAGTTCTGTTTCTGGGGACAGAAAAGCTGTGTCAGAAAAGCAAATGCCCAGACCAAAACTGAATGTACCAAATGAGGTCCCTATTTTGTAAATAACGCTGGTTAGATGGACAACCTATTCCTCTCTCTGCCTTCTGCCTCAGTGCCTGCCAGCTCCCATTAAAGCCATCGTGAGAAAAGCCAGACTTCAAACAACACATTAAAGGACCTGTCCAAGCCCTCACATCCATGTCCTGCTACATCCAAATTTCCCTGGGGCCTTCAACAAACGTTAGAAACTCAGGTCATAAAAGAGCACAGCAGCCACACCCCAACAAGATCTCAGTAAGACACCTGAATGTCAAAGCTACCTCTCCTGAAATCCTCATCCTTCTGGTGGGCAGACTCGTTCAGGCAAAGACAGTCCTAAAAACCCAGACAGTCCATGCCTGGGAACAGCGGCCAAGAAAACATCCTGAAGGAATAAAAATCAGTCCCCTCCCACACCCTCCAAACATTACATTTTATTGTTTGGCTGTTGAAAAAGACACAAAACACAACAAGCACATGGGCATCTGCCAAGCACTTCTGCTTCCCTTCAAAATTCACTGCTGGGAATGAGCTGGTTTCTCCCTGCTCCTGCGTAAGATGCCATGCATCCCATCCTGCCTGGCAGCACAGCCAGACCGCCGCTGCGAGGCTCTCCAAGGAGGCACCCAGCCACCCCAGCACACCCATCCTTCACAAAGCCAGGCTTTACCACCAGCAACTGTCTTCCCCTGGAACACTTGGTCCAGAGCAGGACACTGTGCAACCTGCAGTGGGCTGATAACCACAGCTCTTGCTGCAACGTGACCACAGGCCAAAAAGAAAAGAAAGCGGCAGCCTAGCCTGGCCTCTGTCCCCCCGCCCCAGAAACCAGACAGACAATGGCCTTAACTGGGGAAGCTCTTAAAACCAGTGGGCAGACTCTGGATCGCTTGAGGGAGCTGGATGTGAAGCCTGGCAAAGCACAAATGACATCCTCTTAACAATACACTCCCGCTCCCAACTGCTTTAACCAAAGGTGTGTGACTGCAGGTAAAGTGAAGCTGACAGGTTTGTCTCCACTTGCCACAGACCACATTTCCAAAATTTAGCTCAGTGCTTCTAAATGCAGACAGAGGAGCATTTCCTACTGAAATCAGCTGCGGTGCGACATATGTTTGGGTGCTCACTGCGACTGCTCCAGAAGTCAACGTACATATTCTCACACTGGAGATGGGACCCTGCTCCTCCTGGGTCATAGAGCCTGGGGTTGGACCTTCTGCTGCCCAGGGGCTGGAGGAGGAGTATGTATCACAACTCCCAACTTCCAAACAATTTCTCAACTTCAAACAAAAAAATAAAACTAAAAGACAGCCTCTCTGCACTTCTTAGCTAAGCTGACATGGGTAATTAAAGCAAATGAATCTCCAGTACAAAAGGAGCAGAACATACCCCGCCTCCATTGCCTTTATAACCATGGAGATGCAAAACATTAGCATCTCCACATTAGCGTGGAGATGCTAAACAGTGCTGGTCCCTGTATCCTCCCCCAAGGAACGATGCTCTTCAATAAATGATCTCCTTTGCACCCAATGGTCCAGACAGTATTTTCCCCCAGCTTGCAGTCTACCATCTAGTCTGTATCTCCCTGATTTGTCTACAAGGATACTACAGAAAACTGAAGTCCGGTTGGTACTAAGGTGGTCCAAATCCCCACCAAGAGCTGAGACTACAACCAGGAGTGTCCTTGATATTAGAGGAAGCTTCATCCACCTCCTCCTCTCCAGTCTCTGCCTAATGCATTCCCTTGTCAGCCCAACTTCTGATCCTGACCCATCACCTCAGCAAACATTTATAGGACCATGAACAGCATAACCCATAGTAAAGAGTGAAAACAACAGATACCTCCATCTGCATGAGACATTCCCTCTTCTGCAGTCTGAGCTGGCCTAGAAATATATTCACCTATTTTCCCCCGAATCCCAGTTGAATTAAAAAGCAGTAGCCCCTGTCTCAGTATCATTAAAAAGAAAGCACTGCAAAGCTACACACTGCGAGCTTACATCGATTTGAAAGATTGGATCCAGCTCAAGCCCATCAATGTCTATCTGAGCTGGGCTGGGGGTCAGTTCTTTGGGGTCTGGTGGTGGGGTTTTGTCGGGTGTTTTTAACAAAACTTACATTAAACCCACTATTGAAAGCCCCATGCAAAATTAACAACTCTGAGGGGTTTATTTTTTAAAAAATAATTATGTACCTCAATACAAATAACCTTTAAACTGTGAATCATCGGCCTGCTATCGTTTTAAGGCTGCTGTTATTTTTGAACCCTTGTGTGACTCGGCGTTCATATGAGTACTTTAAGAAGGTGAAATCTGGAAGAACCACATCAGGACAGACTTTTGGGAACACTGTAACTGCAGATTCATCAAATTGTGCCTCAAAACATCACTCTGCTAAAAATTCCTCAACTGTACGCCTCAGTTCATTTGGAAAGGCGATGCTATTGTTAGGAAAATGCGCTAATTAGGATTCCTGTGCTAGTTTCAGGCTGAGTTTCTCTTCAAAATCCGCCTCTAGCAAATGCTGAATCCATTGCTTTTGTTTAACTAAAACAGGCTTATCATTTTTTTCTTTTCCCCCCTCCCTTTGGTATATTTTACAGCTCAGATTTGAGTTAAGAAATTCAGTTTAGAAACTAAAAGAGCTCTTGCCAAGACAACATTCCTGTAACATCACAATTTGATGGTTCATTTTACCAGTTTTTCCCCCACTTGGATGTTTATTTGCAAATGATTAACCATGCTGTATATGCACACAAGGCAAGTTTCTGTTTCCACCTATTCTTTGTCTGCAAGGGCTTAGCCACCACGAGCCAACCTGCATATTTAATGTATTTTAAACCAGTTGTATTTGCTGCATTATTGTTGCGGAGCTTTGGACGACAGCCAAAAGTACTAAGTTTAGCTACAAAACTGGCTCTTTTCAAATAATTTCCTTGTTAAGAAGCTGACTGCAGAGCCTCTGGCCGCTGCTTGGCACCACAAAGCAATAAGCTGGGTGCTGCCAGCGCTGGGAGAAGGCAGCAACCCACAGGCATCTGTGGCATTTCTCCCCATGGGTGGCATCCGAGGGGGAAAGCCCTGCTGCTTGATGAAGCAGCCAGCGTGTGGATCACGCTGCTGCCTGCACAACTCTGACATGGTGATTTACTGCTGGGCAACCCAAGTGAACCAAAATCCGCCTCCCCTGCGTCTGGAAAGCCATGTTAGTCGCGTAACAAATGGTAAAGGGGAGGAATAAGCTCCTTGCAAGTGTTCCCATGTCCCCCCCCACATCTGCATGCTTGCTGGAACAAGCATGTGTGGGGCATGGCACAATGGCACAGGGGCAAGGGGTGGCACATGGCTGAGAGCCCCCTCCTCTTTCCCCTCTTGGCTGCCAGTTCAGGTTACGCCCCTCAGGGATGCTGGGGGCCATCCCACTGCAGCATCTCCAGAGGGCTGAGTGCAAGCAAAGACAGTGATGATGAGTGGAGGGCCACCTGACAGCTCCAGCAGACCCTTGTGTGCTGAAATGCCATCAGCCAGTCTTACTCAAAGGGTGCCAACAGACCTGACGCTGCTCTTGGGTACGCTTCTTTGGTAGGTCTCCATACACCACACAGATGCAGATAGACGCATACCCACATCATGTGGACACCCTATGCTTTTCCCTGAGATCTAACTGGATTCAAGGGAATCAATGATTTCTAATATAGCATGCAGCTCCATTAAGAAAAACATTGATGTTGTATTAGGAATTGCTCACATTATCTTTATTATTGTTTCTTTTAAGGTTTCTGATTTAAATTAGGGTGAAAGTGGGACATTTTTGCAATATCACTTTCTCAGATGTGACTGGCAGAAGCAGAAAAGCTTTCAAGACAGTTCAAAGGCTTGTGGTATAGGGTCTTCTGCAGACCAAGACCTTAGTAGTTTGGCACCATCCCAGCCAAAATGTAACACCACATGAGATGCGGTGGTCTCCAGGCCTTACAATAGTGCATTCAATTCTCTGCCCTCAGAAAACACACACCCCAGTTGCTTCCCTGTCCTCTGTGTAGAAGCAGGTTTCCTTCATCGACTTTAAACCAGCTTCTATGAACACATTTATAACTACATTTAACTTTTATACAGATCATCCTCTATGAGGAAAACTAAACATTATACTAATCCCAATTAGATTTGAGAGCAAGAATCGTTTATCTATTTCTTTATAATTATTATGAGAATGTATTCAATTTGCTTCTTTCATCTAACAGCAATTACAACTGTTTACCAATTCTAAAGCACATACTTTAGGAAGCCATGAGTCATATTTCATGCTAATCACTGTTTATTTGGTATTCTCTTCTGAAAATAAAGGGATCGGTTCACAAACCCTTAAACAGAAATGATAAGAAAAAGGGGAAAAAAATAAAAATCAAATGAAGTGGTGCATCAGAAAGAGATAAAAACTCCCTAAGATCTTCCACACACTAAATAGTTTTACAAAGCACCCATTGTAAAAATCCATCCCTAGGACAAATGCTGACTGCAAATAAGACTGTTCAAGGCAGCACTTTGAAGCCACTTGGAAAAAATTAGCAGCTGAGTGGTAATAAAAAAAAAAAATCTCCCTTTAAGGAGATTTAAGCTAAGTTTTAGAAGAGGAAAGGTTCCAGCAAAGAGAGATGAGATAGCCTCAACAGACCACTAGTGAATGCACTGCATCTCCTGGGTTACAAAACAAGCCTGTCTGCTCCTGCCTGGCAAAGTTTGGGGGTGATGACTGCTCACACAGCAGAGAAATCTCCTCCTACTTCCAATGTCCTGGGGCACGGCAGGTGGATAGGACCATGATATGCCCAGCATGTCTCCTGCTCTCCTGGCAGCATCTCTGAGAAAATGCCCTTGATGCCAGAACCGTACACGGTACCTCTCCTCTGCAGTTAAACCTGCAGACATGGAAACATTACAGAACCTGAAGAGATAAAGATACCTTACCACCAGTGCTTGGTATGGAGAGAAAAGAATGACGTGGAAACACACGTAGCTAAGGGAACCGGCAGTGGATGGCTCAGCCATGGATGCAGCCCCAGAAACAGCTCCATGCTGCACTCTGTACATGCGGAGCAGGCCAAAGTCAAGCTTCATCTATTTGTATTGGCCAATCTAAAACTAACAGGAAACAAATTCCAGCTTAATCCAATTATTTGTGCTAAATTAAAATCCCCCGCTAATCCTTCATCAATGCCCGGTTATTTTACAGAGGGGAGAAGCTGGGGGTTTCTGTGACTCACAGGAAGCTGCAGAAGGTAATGCAAGCACAGGACCTGCTGCATGCCACGCACAAGAGCCTGCAAAGCAGCAAGGACCCCCGGGCTCCATCACAGCACCCTAGGGCTGGACACAAGCAGCAGGTTCCCACCTCTGCAGATTGCACAACCGGTCACGCCAGGACAAAAAAAGGAAAGGTGTAACGATGTCACCCCTTAGGCTTCCGTATGCTATTTGGGGACATGTGGTCAGTGTGGTACACAGAGGGCATGAGTGGCTTAAATAACTGTGGCTATATCATAAGATCATGGGGAATGTCAGCACACCGCAGACATAAATAAAATCTGTTCTTGTCTCTCCCCAAGACAGACCCAATGCAAGTAGCTCCAAAGGGAACTGTATGTCCAGATCAGGATCTGAAACCCCATCCACAAAGTCTCAGCACGCCACTCATCCTCCTCTTCCCTTAAGGCATTGGTTCCCAGCTCCTCCCAACCACGCATGCACCCAGCTAGGGGTGACCTGGCAGGGGAGCGGGAGCATTTTCACAACCACTGCCCATAGTGCACTTGCTGTCCAGACACAGAGACAGCAGTCTCCACGTATGGCTGCCATCTCAATGGGCTTCACAAGACTCCCATTCACACCAGCACAACCCCCCCAGCAGCCACTGCCCACGTCTTTTCCAACACACCAAAATAAACTCATTCATTAAAACACTTGACAGCCTTTTCCCCACAGAGGAGGGAGACGTGCAGAGTCTTCTTCTGAAAGCAGCGTTATTCACCACTCGAGTTGCTATTTATTTGTTAGACTATGAAAAAGGAGACATTGATGTACACAGCCCTCTTGAGCAAAGCACAAGTTCATTCTGAACGCACACGACACAGGGAGAAGCCAGGAGGTGCTTCCCAAGCTGTGGCGACGCAGAAACCCCGACCTTCTATGGCTCCAGGACTCAGCACGCATCGCAGTAGACTCCCTCGCTGGCTCACAGAGAACTCACAGTCCACGAGCGATTCCCTCACCCACTCACACTCATGAATGACCAAAGCCAGCAAGAGAACTTAAACCATAGGAACAATTCCAGAAATCCCAGCAGCCAATGCATTTTTGCTGGAATGAAGCAAGGATCAAGCTTTCCTAAACAGCACCTTTCTAAAAGAGGAAATAAACAAACATATACATCCTTCAGCCACTTGTAAAAAAATCAAATGTGAGTTACATTTACTATGCTTATCCAAAAAAGAGCTCTTCTGCTTTGGGAGACCGTGGCAAGGACATGACCTTTCATGCTGTAAGAGCAGGGGGTGGATAGATGGTCAAAGGACCGTGTCCTGTGGAAAAAAGTAACTACAGCAGAAACCTACTTCACAGGGACTTTTATCCAAGGAAAGGTTTCAAAATTTAAACCAAGAGGTGCTGCTGTTACCTACAAGCCCTGCAGTGTATCTGGGGATGCTGTTCCGTTCACCATAGCTGCTTTTGGAATGAAAAAGCAGTCCTTCAGTTAACAAACCAACCAACAGCCAAAATCAGCCTGCAGTAAGAGCAACTCGTAAAATGATTGTTAATCAAACTGGGAGTAGGGGGACTGTTTGAAGCTTTATCTCCTAGTCATCAGTAAAAGGAGGGTTTGAAAGGTCATGTGGTAAAACCTTTAAGTTAAGATGAGATCTCAAAAAACCCACCGAGGAGAACTGCGAGAAGAAACCCGTGCACTCATCCCTCTCTGAAAACATGCTTCTTGCTGCTTCCCAGGCATCAGAAGTCAAGGCATTGGCTCCAGCAGCTCATCTCTCCCCTCTACATATCTCAGGGCAGAAATCAAATATATTTGTGACATTCATAATTCAAGCTCCTTAAATCTTAAAATTAAATTAAGCTTTCTTAATAAGCTACACATCATGCACTTCTTTTTAAAGGGCTTCACTTTTGAAAGGTTTAATAAACCTTAAATAAATAAATAAAGCATTGTACATCAAGAAGTCATAAAGTTCAAATAAGATAACCTTGAATTTAGTTTCCTGCACATGGTAATGAAGCTCCAGAGTATTGGAAATTCCTGCTGCTGTGGAGAAAAATAAATTGGGCAGACACAGTGAGCACTATCCCTTCGTACAGACGAACATAAACAAGATGCAAGAATGCAAAGCCAGCATGTGCGGCCAGCTATAATTTTCTGTGATTAGAGACTAAAATGAAATGTAAAACAACATCCCAGAGTGTCAAATTAGTGAAAAAAGTCCTGAACAACATAAAAAGAGGATTTTTTGAAAGTCTTACAACTCCCCATAAAACCGATGAAAATCACAAGCAGATTCATCTTGTTATTCATGGGAGTTTCTGCTTGGCTTTACCCGCACCCCCCATTTCCCTTTGGAAGGGGAGGCTCGGTGGGGTTCGTTAGGTGCAGGCAGGGCCCCAGGCAGCCCCCTGCAACCCCTGGGGATGAGGTGCCCGGGTGCCACAGCACCCTTGGCTGGGGCTGCCTCCTGCGCTCGCCATCCGTACCGCCCCAAACCAAGCACTGATTCACAGCTGAAGGCTTTGCAGGCAGGAAACTCTGCAAGGTGAGTACACATCCCAGAGCAATAAGCAAGATGCTACAAAATATTAGAAGTACTTCAGGGCAGATGTGCAGAAAATAATCTGAGGCTAGAAAGTAGTCCTTCATCCAGACCCAGATATCCTAGCAGATGTCACGGCAGTGCTCTGGCTGAGGTCACCAGGAGCAGCAGCACTCCTAAGAGCTGATGCAATACTTGGCCTGCACATCCAACTAACTACATGTTTTCCATCAAGAACAAGCCATGTCTGAGGCCAGAGGTATCCAGCCAGTTCAGAAGAGGATCCAGGCTCACCCATGGGGAATGATCTATCCTAAAGAAACCATCTTTTAGAAACACGAGGATCAAAATAACCTCCCCAAACTCTGGCAGATGGAGAGTACAGACTGATGTGTACATACTATGCATATAAGCCTCCATTCCACTTGCCTGCTCTGCAATCACCAATGCGTGGCCATGCGATAGCCCCTGCCAAGACACGCTGCTGCAGCAGGGCATGAGGCAAAATGCCTCCCTAGGGAACAGAAGACACATCAGTGGCTTGTTACCTGTCCTGTGCCATGATCAAAAAATCACCTGGCATGCACAGTTACCTCACCTGAAGTGGAGTCTGACGCCAAGGAAGTCTGCGAGGTTTGGCACAAGAGCAATTCCCTCCCTGCCCCTCAAGAACCGCCTGTTCCTGAATCTCTTTCTTCCCCAGCCTGTAGCAAGGCTGGGACACCAGGCTGGGAACATCTCCATCTACTGAGCTCTCCTCCAGGCAGCTGCACAGCTTCATCCCCGCTCCTAAGACTAAGCAAGCTCTACCCTGGAAATAATCAGGATTTGTCTTTCCCAGGAGGCTGTGAACAACCACTTGCTCTAATGAACATTTCGACCTCCTCATTTTCTAGCCAAAATGTATTTCTGGCCAGCTCATCCCCACAGCAATTCACTGCCCATAAGCATTCAGCTGCAGGTTTGGAGCCTCGCTAGCAGATGAAGATGCATCTGCTTCTCTACAGATAAACAACACTGCCGAGGAGGCTCCAGACAACACATTAATCCTTCTAAAGTCAGTTGTAATTTAAGGTCATTAAACAAGTTTAAATTTAACAAACTCCATGCGGAAAGCTGGTGCAGTGTGTTCCTATGGATTGTCACATCCATCAGCACGTGTGCATCAGGCTGTTTCCCAACACAGTTTTTCATTATCCCACGATTTAGAGAACGGAGCCATTGAGCTCTGCAGTCATAGGCAGGAAGAGGTGATAGGAAGAGATGTGCTCTATCTCCTCCTTCCCTTCCATCCCACCCACTCCTTTGTCCTGTTTTTACCAGGAACAGAGTTCATTTCCTTCTTAGCAGCCGGTGCAGTGCTGTGTTTGGGAAGTAGGATGAGAACACTGTTGGTAACACACTGATGTTTTAGTTGTTGCCAAGCAATCGAGGACTTTTCAGCTTCTCACAGTGGCCTTTTCTGCCCTATGAAACAGTTTTTTACCTCAACCCACGAGTTTTACTTCCCCCCACCCCTTTCAGTTCTCTCCCTTGAGAGCAGGGCAGTGAGCAAATGGCTGCTGGTTGGTTCAGGTGCCGATCCAGTTAAACCCTGACACCCCTTTGGTAGGACACGCAGTTGGGCATCGAAGCAGCAGGACCCTACACCCCTGACTTCCGACATGTCAGCAAAATACCTGCCTGTCAGTCCCTTGTGAAGAGTCTGAGTGGAAGCTACAAGTTCAGAGACAAAAACTCACTGCCGTGACAAAGGCCAAACAAATGTGCTGTGATCCAGAGGGGGAGGTGATGGCTCAAGACTCAAGAGCTCTAAGGGAAGCAGCACGCGACTTCATCAACAAGGGTTGTTCAGAAGCAGGAGATGGCAAATCCAGTCTTCTACTGAAATGTTACTCAACCAAAGGATCTGGAAAGTGTTGCCTCATTTTCAAAAGAGGCTCCAAGGCCAGCAACCTGTGCACCTGTCCTGTGTGTTCACGGCCATCCCTACAACAGCTCGTCCTCCCATCCCTGTTCCCTAGGTGACACCAAAGAGCTACATTGCACATGCCCATCTATAACCAGCCTCAGTGACACCCAGTAACATTTTTAGTCTGTAGCTCTTCACACACCAAGGATGGACTAAACTGCATGTGATGCAATGCTTCTCATTTTCACTGGTTGAACTGGCATCAGGAGAGACATTTCAGAGCATGTGGAGCTAGAAAAAAAAGTATCCAAAGGTTCACAGGAAAGACCATGTCTCTCTTCATTCCTTTAATCTTTACTTCTGGCTGCTAAGGGTCTTGAGAGATAACTTCTGTTGGTTTATCACCTTCAGAGGGAGGGCAAGAGCATGCAGTATAGAAGTGAGTCTAGAACTGAGATCACCCAGGGAGCAAGGCCTCTTGTTAAA
This sequence comes from Zapornia atra, assembly GCA_013400835.1. Classification (NCBI taxonomy): domain Eukaryota; kingdom Metazoa; phylum Chordata; class Aves; order Gruiformes; family Rallidae; genus Zapornia; species Zapornia atra. The sequence goes on along the minus strand of VZTU01011816.1, from coordinate 413,305 downwards.
GGCAGAAGCAACCTCCAGCAGAAAGGATCTCATGAGGCCATTTGACTTGCTGACCTGTTGATGCTTAAGCCTAGGGCAACGCTTAGCCTTTCCCACCCAAGTGTACCTCTCCACTGCTAACACTTTCAGTTTTAGCTGGCAGCCTCTCCTTGTTTTTAACCTTTCACCCAGCAGCAATATCAGTAATTACAGATTCTTCTTCTAAGACATTCAGCTTCAGTACACTTGAAAGGGGATCAAAGCTGGAGGTTATGAGCCTGGTTTTGTCATCAACCTGGTTCAAGTCACAGCAGGTCTCTGAACTTATTCTACTGCCGCCACAAGACTTTGATGCAAGCTTTTCCAGGAAAGATCTACTTGAACTCCAGGCAAAAAACACCACGCGAGAGCCCCCGCACCATGCTCTTGAACCTGGCACCAGCATCCTTCATTAATTCTGTTAGGGATGAATGGCCAAGGCACAGACCAGGCTTTGAAGAGATCCCACCACAACTGCAGAGTGTTGCTGAAACACCACAAATGCACTTCATGTTACCCCTGGGTTTGCCCAGGAGGCTGCACATCACTGAAAGGCACAGCTTGCCTCTCCCAAAGCAGGATGCAGGGAAGAGCACAGCTGGTTCCAGCTTAAGTCCTCTTTAAAACAACTGTGATACTTGCTTAGGCCAAAGATATCTCTAGCCTAGCATCCTAAGATGAATTTGTCCAGTCTTTGAGCGAGTACCCAGAGTGATAAGGAGTCATCAGGAACCACCTCCCACAGGTTGTTTGAAGTCGATGCCTGCTGGCCCTTGCACTGTGAGAGACGGCAAACAGTCATCCCTGCTCCACATCCCGCCAAGCTCCATGTGGGTTTGCAGGTTTTGATCATACCCTTGCCCCCCATCATTTGTTTTCCAGGCAGCGTGAGCTCCTGTGTGTGTGCATCTCTAAAGCTCAGCCTGCTGCTGGCAGTACAGCGATCACAGCTGCTCACCAAGAGGTGTCATCCCCACAGAAAGGGACCACCATGGAGCTGGGAGGGATGGGACATTCGGGTGGCAAAAGCAGAAGTCTCATTAACTGAAAGAGGCTTCTTAAGCTGACAATGGTTAGATACAAAAAATAAATTAACCTATGAGCAATTGCCTTCATCTTTTCTTATTTTAGCTGCATAACAAAGGCCCAACGATGAGACCTCTGTGGGAGGGTGGAAGTAGCAGAGTTGTAACCTGTCCTTCAGGCTGTTTCACTCCCCTAAGACATGAAATCCAGAGATTATGTCACACATGTTCCAGCATCAAACCTGAGTCTTTATAAAAATGGTGGCTGGACAGACTAGCTCCTTGCTTTGGAGGCTGGGCAGTGTCTCACTTGCCTGCATCATTTGTTGAGGTATCTCTCGGCCCAACCTGCAGCCACCATGCAGAGGTAACCACCATGAAACATCCCGGGAACAGAAGGCAACAGGTCTCAAAGGCTTTGGATGTAAGGGATAATGCCAGGCACCAAAGAAATACTCCATACTCCAGAATAGTTGCTCGCAGTCCAGAGCTTCCATCGGAAAACAGAAGACTATTTTTTGCTCAGACAGAAGATGGTGAGTAAACACAGAGCAGTGGGAACAAAAGTTTTAAATAGGATTTTCCACTAATGACTTGGTCTTTATCATTTCCATTTTTCCACCTTTGCAGGAACACCATCCCACAGCTGGAGGAGGCGAGGGGCAGGACACAGCCTCTCCGGGAAGCATCGCACTGCGCCTTGCCCAGTAAAACATCAGATCCCATTCATCACTTCATAAATTTGATTTCCAAACTCAATTTGGAAATATCAATATCTCTAATCTTCAGTTTTATTAAAAAAAAAAAGAAAATCTTTAAAAACATTAACCAGACAGTATTTTGGTCTTTTCCCTCCCCCCGCCCAGCAATTTGGAAGTGCTCATAGTGGTTATTCCTTCTCTTGTTCTTACAACAGAAAGTTTTCCTCAGCCCCCACAAAATCCCTCTACACAGAACAGCAAGGCTAAAGGAAAATGCTTCACGGGCAAAAAAACCAGAGCATTATAGAAAGATTTTTCTGTTCTCTTAATCAAGAAGAGTTTAAGTCTTAACAACCTACAAATGTTAAGGAACTAATTTCACACACTTTTCTTTCCTTCAAATTAGGTTCTGTTATTCTTTAAAATAGAAAAAAAAAAAAAGCATTTTGCATTGTAAATTACTTCCACTGCTGCTCCTTGAAGCCTCAATGAGCTGCACTGAAATTCTCCATCCAGCCGGGCTGCAGAAATATCTTTAACAGAAGAAAGAAAAAAAATCTCCACTTTGCCATGAGCCTGGCTGCACCCTCCTCCTTTCAAGCCCAAGTTACATTCACAGTAATTTGGTGAGACTTTTTTAAATGACATTTCGAGTACAAAAATCCAGCAGCCCATTCCTGGCAGAAGGGCAAGGAAAGGAGGATATGTGCGCCCACACCAACTTTCTGACTTAATTGGGGTCTGATGGCACGCAGAGCGATGCGGCGCACCAGGAGAGCCGTATGTGTGACCAATTAGCATTTCCCCTTGTATCCCGGGCACGGGGAAATGTTACCTCGCCTCCCTGTCAGTAACAGCGGCAGCGAGCACGTTGCAAAGCCATCCGCACGGCATGCTGAACTGATGGCTCGCTTAATTAAATACACTGCTGAGCACTGGCAAGGATTTCATGGGGTATTTTGACAGGCAAAGGAGGTAGGAACCCAGAATATTGTGCTATTTCAGATTTACTTTCACTGCAAAGTATATAAAGCGTGTCCCTAGTGGCACTGGTTGTTTTTTAAAATCATATATAGAGAAATTCTACATGGAAGAGCTACACTCATGGAAAATAGGTTTAAACTCCGGTGTAATCCCATCCTGAACTACCTAAAACAGACAGCAGCATCCTCTTCTGCAATGAATATTTCAGGATCTGTTCTCCTCGCATAGGGTAAGGGGCTTCAGGCAGGCCAGAACTGAAGTCAGAGAGCATTTAAGGAGAGGAAATACTTTCATGTTGGCACATCTCACCTCTTCAAGTCAAACAGACGTGGAACTTCTTTTACACAAAAGCCTTGCATACTGAGCAAAACACCCATTTCATTACAAGAAAACACCTTAAAATCACCAATTAGCACAGCAGGTATCTCACACACATCATCCCAGAACAATTCTCGTTCATAAAGTATTTTCTTCAATGTTAAAGATGCACCCTTGCCACAGACACCTTCAAGTGGCAGCACCATACGTTACCAGGGAAAAATCGGTGTTGACATTGACACTTTAAGTTTAAAAGAAAATGCAATTTACAACTAATGTGCTTCCAGATGAAAGAAATCTAGTTATCTTTTATGAAAGCAATTATTTAAGCTATCAGAAATAAAACAAAGCTGCAACATGTTTGACAAGTGACATGCCCCAAAACTGATGAAACAGAAAACAGATAATACCTTTTTTCCCCCAATCAGCCCACGTTAAAGAGGAGAAGGGGAGGGAGAAAAGCCCCCATCTATTCGGGCATAAATTAAATTGACACATTCAATATCATTCTGCATCAGGAGTACAGCAGTTTAACTGACAAACAATTCAAGAGAGCCCTCCCCACTTCCCCAGTGCTCAGAAAGGCACGTTAATACCGGGACTGCAACATAATGCTGCGATGTTCCCTATCCGGTAGCTTAGCAACTGTTTTTATTTCTTAAGGCTTGTCTGAGAAAGAGGGGCAAGGAGGATAAAGCAGCATGGAGGAAGCAAATGTCATGTTTGGTTTCTTTCCGAGTGGCTGACGAGAGGGGCTAAGGACACACGGTCGTGACGGCTGGGAAGGATGTGGTGCTCACGGAGGGGCTCGGGAATCAGCAAGCGGCAAGCCCGACCCAGCAGTTTCACTGCATACCCACCCACGAAGGCACAGAGAAACCTCACCACGTCTAGAGCACAGCCAAAGTAGAGCAAATGCATTATTTATTACCAGTGGCTCGAAGAAAAAAAAAAACAAACCCAAAAAAAGAAGGGGGAAAAAAAGAAAGAAAGAAGATGCTCGGAGACTCCTTCCTCCCTGTAGTTCTCCAATTCTTTAGCCACATCAAAATTCTTCCTGCTTAATCTCTGCTGCCTGCTTGAGAGGGAAAGAAAAGCCTGACTAACAAAAGCCAGAGCTTGCCCAGGCCCAGCAAGGCTCTGCTTCCTCGGTGCAGAGTGACGGCCGGCTTGCTGCCAACACGGCAGCCCGCAACCACCCCGTCTCACTTCCAAAGATGTACATATTATTACCAGAATACTTCACCTGAACAGCCCTAATAAAATACGAGGGGATATTAGCTAAGCTGTAAAAATCTATAAAAATTCTGCTTTACAAGAGATATTTACCTATGAATCAGCAGTTGGGTTAATTCATTATTCAGCAGGCTTGTTATTTACAGTGTATTACAGCTTTGTAAATTATTTATATGTGCTTGTCTCTGTCTGTGCATGATTTTCCCTTAAGAGACGAGAAATGTTTATCATCTCCCACACAGGGAGGTTGTTTCAGTCAGAGGTAGGATATTAAAGCATCTGACGCTCCTCTCTGGCTTTCTTCTCATCTACGTCCTGTTGCGCCATCGTGTACATGGATGCAAACATGCCGAGCGCAGGGATCCCAGGGAATCGACCCCACCGTCTGGGAGCCTTCAACTCGAAAAACACAGCTTTCTTGCACCATGTAGGTGAGCACATGTTTAGACAGCAGCTACCCCGGGGGCACTGCCAGCCCCAGCTCCGGGAGGAAAAGAAACCTCAAGTTTTGTTTTATGTCAAAGTGTGAAAACCCACCGTCAAGCCAGATTCCAAAAGGGGAACTTTTTAGCTGCTAATGGTAGGTCGGGTTCTAAAATCTGCTACTTTGCGTGGCAGACGCCAAGAAAACCACTGTACTTCTCTCCAGGAGCAAACCCTGTCTCCATCCCTGCAAGCAGAGAGCTGGACCATAGCTATGGAAAAAGCCATCAAACACATGAGCTCCATGCTACTGCCGTCCGGAGCACCCAGCACAAACCACATAAACAGTAAAAGCTCTCTTAGATCCAAATAATGTCAACAGGAGCTCAGTGGATTTTTACAAGCATCCTAAAATCGGTCAGCCACCCAGCTCCCACCAGCTCCAACTGCAGATGAGTACTTCAGCCCTCCCAGAGCTGTAATGAATAGGGCTTGGCACCCGCCGCCCTTGCAAAGTGACTCTGGTGCCCCATCTCATCCTGTCTTTCCTTAGCCTAGTAAATCAGGAAAAAATAATGTTAAAACACAGAGGTTTTAAAGGCATTTAGCACACTTAAGACTTCCCATCAATTAAAAAAAATAAAATTGAACCTATGTTTCTGTAATAATTAAATTCCAACCCCCATGCAAATGCAACTTGGTGCCCAGCCAAGAGAAGCAGTTTGTAGTAAACACGAGCCGTGGCATTTGCTGTTCCCAACATAAAAATACGTGCAGATGGACGTGTGCTAAGCCACATCATTAGCTCAGAGTGTGCCTGCCTGTTCAGCAAGTGTAACAACAAATTCAGAGCGGGAACGCTAACAACTGTAAACAGCACACTTTTATGTTCCCATGCACTGATAAAAAGGAATTAGCTTTTGTAAAAAATCAAAGTTGGGAAGTTTGAGAAAGATTGATTCCAAACATCTCTCTCACTGATTTGAGTAGTGAGGATTGACCTCAAAAGACAGCAAATGAGGAGGAATAACAAAGGGGTGGGTGGGTGAATGAGCTTCAGTGCAAATAAAGGTATGAAGAAGGTCCCATCAAGGTAGAAAGCATCCAGGCAGGAGCAGCCGGAAGGACTGGTGGGGCACAGCAGAGACACCAAGGGCTAGATGTTACTGTGACCTGACAGGGTATCTCTAACAGGGTATCTCTAACGGTGGTGGCAATCAGAGGTCAAATTTTCTCAACCAGACCACAGGAGAACCAGACCTGGCAGCTCTGGGGAGCTGGAGGAGCCCTTTCACAAGGCTGGAGATGGGCTCTGTCCAGCCCGCATTGCACTGGCAGGTGCCATGGAAGCTCTGCAAGGTCCCACACCACCACCGTCCACAGAGTGCCCAAGGCAGGGTGGGAAATTAAGTCATAAAAGAAAATGACTGAAGCAGTCTTCAACTTGATTAAATATTAAGACCATTTCTATGTAAAGTCGGTGTTAAACCACCGTAACCTCATTACCAAATTTAAAAATACTGTTGGTAATGTCAGGCTTAATTTATGTGGGTCCACGCCAACACAGAACTAGAGTCTTTTTATTCACACTAAAACTACAAAATTTCTGACCTCAAAGAAGTCGGTCACACAGTTACGGTTTCTTTTTCACAATCTACTGATCATGAAAAGTTAATGAAACTGCTTATAGATAGGATGAAAAAAAAATTATTTTCTCCCTTTTGAATGAAGCTAATGCATTTCCCTCCTGTATCAGAAACCACAGCGGCCCAGAAACAGCCAATTCTTCACTCTCAAGTTCCTATCTCTAGGTCTTAAAGAACACTGCCTTGTTGTCTTGTCATCTTTGCCTTAGCAAATGCTGCAAATACAGTTTATTCTTATGCATTTTGATGATGTTACGGTTTCCCCATTCACAAGTGACTTCCCAAGATAACAAAGATTCTTATTAACAGAAGCTTGCTCTTCAGCTGGCTGAAAAGAGAATTTATTAGAAACACCTTCAGTGACTCAAAGCCTCCACTTATATCTCAGCAACCAATTTTTCAATGGGGCTCCCACATGAAAGCAATACAGCTGTAAGAGCAAGACAGAATCTGAGACAATTTGTGTCAGGAATCTGCAGAGGTATTTTCAAACCACCATAGTTTCTTGCTCTCTCGCTATCAGCTGAGGACCCCAAATACTTCTGTTCATTATCTGTTATCCAGAAATGGGATTTTAGCCTTTGTTTTGAAGAGAAAACTTTTATTAATATTTTATTAAAGAAAGTTTTATGGCATTCAGGCCACCCAGCTGGGCTAAGCAGCTGCCATCTGCACACAGGGGTTTGGAAGATCCACCCTGCAAGGAGGTACTGTGCTAGTCCTGACTTCTTCGAATCGCTTCATTCTCTCCAACTGGAAACACTAACTGGGATTAGATAAAGTGGGGAACTGAACTTGGATTTCCTTGCCTATGAAGAAACAACGAGATGTACTAATCCTCAGATCTTTAGGAGCATGTTAACAGCAGGCTATCTGTCCAAATTTTTTCCCATTCTGAACTCTCTCATTAGAAGAGCAGTACAGATGCAAAGGGCATTTCAGTATTGCTTGTGTGCACCTGATATGCTCCAGATAATTATATTTCAGTAGAGCATTGCAAATGCTATTTTTGCACGTGGTAATTGAATTCCAGGGTTTTTTTCCAAACAGAGTTTGAGACAAAAATCACAAGCAAAGCCAACAGAAATTAATATATCAAGAATGCTATGAATCCTAACACAGACACGCACAAAAATCTATACAACTCATTAAATATGCATGGACACAAGATTTTTTTTCCTGGCTAAGAAAGTAGGAACACCAAATCCAATACAACACAGGCACTCTTCCTCAGTACATTTTATGGCTACCAGCCCATGAGAATCACTTTAATAAATATAAATGCAAAAAATCAAGATTCAAGTCAATTATTTAAATGAATGCTGTTCCTTGCTGGTCTAAATCGTGACTAAACCCAGCGGTTTAAATCAATGAAGCCTAACACATTTAAGAGGTCTGACGCAAGCCTGCCCATCGCTATGGCCCATCGTCGCCGTGCTTTCCTCGCCTTATTGTTTTTAAGTAAAAGGAGTAAAATCCTGACTCTAGCAGAATCTGTGGGATTTCCGCTGTCCTTTTTTATGCCTATTGCTCGAGGATTGTGTGGGAAGCCAGTGACCCATCTCAAGCCATGCACAACTCCCAGCCAGCCCCTGGCAGCAAGTCCCTCAGCCTTGGCACCAGGGAGGGTAACGCAGCCCCGAGGCAAGGAGACAGCTTAGCTAAAGATGTCGCAGCCAGGCCAACACCGAGACTGCAGTGGACAAGGGCAAGGAGGAGGTGCCCACAGCTCCCCGTGGATGCACTTGCAAGGATTTCTCCTTGTTTGCACAGAACAAGCCTACATTCCTACCAAGGCATGAGCGAACATAAGCACCCAAACCAAAGCAGCCCCTCCAGACACCACTGTGTGCCTGCTCACAACCAGTAACCTCAGGAGCCCGGAGCTGGGCACCGCAGCAGAGGACTTTCCATGCAACTTGCTAATAACACTACTGAACTAAGGAAGGAACTAAAATAGTGCTTCTCTCTGCCTTCCCCTAAAGCCCAGGTGTAGTTACACCCCCCTCCTTAGAGCTCCTTCCCTAGGACCCATCTCATCATGTAAGCTCTAGGTGGGCTTTGGTTTCTCACTGCTAACAGGAATCATTCAACTGTCCTTGGAGAAAACCCGGCTTCCCAGCTGTGTGTATCAACCGGGTATCCGCAGTGCAGAAGACTCTGTAAGCAAACAGAAGCATGATGCCAACTCTTCCCTCTAAAATCTGGTCCTTATTAATTTAAAATTATTTGAAAACTCCAATGAAACGTTGAATTAAAATGTAATTGCAGGGGTTGGGAAAGGTTGTGGCACTGAAGCTCTCATGAAGCTGCTTCATCTACATGACATTTTGGCAGCATTTACTGCCAGCTATGCAGTTTGAGCACGGAAGCTGATAACCAAAGGGAGAAGGATCCTAGGGCTGCCTATTTTGGAGCATCACCCCACACTCAGATAACTATGCAAAGCACCATGCACAGCCAGGACACCTCATTATAAAAGTCTTTTAACCTGCCCTGCAGCATAAGACACTTCATATAACAAAAGAGACATCCCAACAACAGCAAAAAAATCTAAAACCCAGAAAAAAACCCCTGCTCTTGGTTGGTTTTGGCACACCACCTCAGACTGAGTACATGCAGCATTCTTGCTTCAGCCCTGCAGGCACATTCTGGCAAGCATTTATCTTGGAGGTACAGTGTGCCACAGCCACACTTCTCTTTCAGCTCAGCTCTTTTTACCCCACATTGACTCCCCATCCTGGTTCATCACACAGCTACAACTAAAGCAGTGGAGCAGAGGCAGCTTCAGCTGAGGGACAGAAATGCTCTTTAAGCCACGGTCTCAAACAGCGTGGGCAGACACCAAGTTAGATCCATGTTCTCCTGCTCCTATTTCATATTCATCATCATCCAGCAGCAGCCACCAACGCACTCCCCCGGCTCTTCTGGGACTCAGGCACACATGGCTGTCCTGCTCCCCCAGCATGCAGCGTTTCCCCTTGCTGGGCTGTGCCTAAATCCCCCCCAGCCCATGCCCACCAGTGAGCACAGCTGCAGGAATAACCCCACGCCACCGCCACACGTCTGTTTTCCTACTGCTGTGACTCTCCGGTGGGCACAGTGTCATTAAATGTGGGTACTCTGCTGCATCGAGGTCACATCCTGCACGTGCTGTAGCACCGGTCAGTAACAGGATAGCAAACATATCTGATATTAGGTACTGCCCCAGTTTGGGAACACAGAGCACTTCTGACCTCCCCAGCATCCATCTGGCTGCTTCACATCAGCACAGACAATAGCTCACACAGAAGCCCAAAAGCTTTCGCACGCCCACCGTCGGCCGCATGTATAAATAGAGATTTGCCTGGTCAACAGACACTGCATCCTACGGCAGCTCCAAGTAACTCAATACCCTCCCACTGCACCACCAGCCTCTCTCTCAGACACCCATATAAAGATGTCTTTGCAGGCATCTCTAAAGAACCTGAAAATACCACAACTCCAGTAGAGCAGAAGCAAGTTGTAAGTCAGCAGATCCCACACGAGCCTCACGTTTCAACCAGGTTGCTCTGCCCACAGATCCCTCCCGGCATCTCCGCTGCTAAACTGGGACATGGGGAACCAGCCAGACTCCTGCGTCACTTAGCGACGTCCCTAAATAAATCATCACCAACCAGCACCTAGCTGGAAGGTAGCAGGGTGGCATCATGACATGTGGTCCCATCAAGCAGAGGGGTTGGGGAAGCACAGCTGCAGGCTTGTCCTGTTCCCGGACCTGTCCATATGCACCCACCAAGGGATGACTCAAAGATGAGCACTGGGCTCAGCCGACTTGGGGTCCCTAGTCGCAGGGACAAGTCCTGTGTGCACTGTTGCTCCACCACATGCAAGATGAGTTGGCCGCAACTTGTCTTTCATTTGCCAGAAACACTGTGGCTGTTGTTTTATTCAGCTTTGAGGAACACAAAGACATTTGCAAAACGTGGCAAACATACCACTTGTTCAGCTAAATATAGTCACTCCTGTTTCTCTTCAGGAAAAGGCAGATCCAGAATTTAAGTTAAACAAAGTCTACCAAGCCCCTGCACAATGAGAGCTCCGCTCTCAGCCCCCAGCTCTACACCAGCCCAAGAAGGATGTAGAAGTCTTCAGAGAGATGGATCTTTATTTAGAGACACAGATTAGCATACAGGACTTCACTGTACAATAAGTCCCTGTGAGACAGAGTCCAAGGCGACACCATCCACAGACAGTTATTGATTACGAGTCAAAATGAAGAACACTCTGTTTTGAACTGAACAATTTTATTACAGCCTTTACTACCAAGGCACTGTGGCTCTGAAGACTGGCTTCAGTAAGCAAATCTCCGGGCTATCTGTCAAAGGCAATGCCGGCATATTATTCTACAGGGCTATTCAAGTGACCTTAAAGGAACTGTCTGGACCTCTGGTATTTGTGCAGGTCAAAGACTCTCTTCATACATTCTGAAGACATACAGTAGATAAACAGCATTGTGTCAAAAGATGAACTTTTTTTTTTTTTTCCTTTTTCTAACTTCAGTCTTTTCGATCATTTAGTCCTCAAGAATGTGGGAAACTTCTAGTTGGGAAGTACTGAGACACCACGAACCTCACAGTCATTCATACTTTCTACACCCACAAGGAAGTTACCCAACTTCATGGCAAATACCTTCCAGAGCTCAATAACCTCTCAGTCTCCAAAGCTGGTTATTTCACTTGGCTGGGCACTAATACCAGTTTCAAACTGGTATTATTCAAAGTATCATCTTCCCAAGATGATAAACGGCATTCCCAACATGACATGGAAACCAAATACAGGGATGCATCTCGCTGCTGCTGCTGCTGGTGCAGAGTGACGTGTTTAACAACCTGCTCCTATGCATCAGCAGCATGACCACAGCTCGGTTCTACCTCTTCATTCTCAAGTCTGTGGCGTTTATTTAATTTAATGTCTTTCTTACCTGCGTGGCTTGGTCCATACCCATCCACACCCACAGATTTCGGCACAGCGCAACGCAGTGGTTTGCTGCTAACCTGCCAGCCTTTCAAGCAGCAGTTACACACAGGTAAGCAATAAAGCCACCAGCCTGCTCACCAAGAACTCTTCCCACCTGTCAACAGATGCTTAGAGCAACATGATGAATATTAAACAACCAACTTGTGCACCAACATTCAGCTCAGCAGCTGCTTCTTGCTTTCCTAGTAAAAAAACACAACAAAAAAAGTAGTTTATACCTTTTCTAGATCTGATGGCAAATAACAGTGAGCACTCCAAATCTGCAGCTTTCTACACAATACACCCACTCTGTTGTCACAATACTTCAGCAGAAAAATAATCAAGTTCCTTGAAAAATCTTGCGTTTCAGGCCCAAACCTAAGCCATTGCCCTATGCCAACAAGGACTGCATGCATCTGCAAAGGCTGGGATCTGTTCTTGTGGCTGAGATCACGACAAGGACATCCTCACTCGTAGAATAAACATCATCCCAGCAGCATTTCCCAGAGCAGAGGGGCAGGCGAGCAGCCTTCATCCTCCCGAGGAACCAACAAAGAGGGTGCAAGCATAACTTATTAATTTCCCAAAAGGGAAATTTGGGCTAACGTAACTTGCAAGAGCACCCAGGTATCTGCCTCTCCCTGGCTACAACCACCTGGAAATTTGGTATTTAGAGGAAACCATCACTACAGCTAGAGCTCTGAGAAGTTCTTGAGTGATCTCTGTACAAAGGACCTACAGGGATGTGCTGCTCTCACTTAACCAGCACATTCACTTTTCAAGTTCTTCACTTTACCCAAGCTAATTCGATCATTCAATTTTTCTTTGTTTCTTTCTCCCGAACATTGATTTTTGCTTTCTCATTCATGACTGAGCATGTTAAAAAGATAAAACAACAATCCAGCCACAAGAAATAGAATATTATTTTGCTCCTGCAGTTCCCAACTGGTACATTCTCCTTCTTCAACTATCCGCCATATTCAGAAAAGCAGATGGCATCATTCAAACAAAATTAAAATAGATAAGAGCACGCTAACTTTTTTATGCTTTATGATGATCATCTTTATGTTTTTGATTTGAAAGTGCAAAAACTATGCCAAATCCAAGATAATATAGAGTGCGTCATGGGAACAGGATTAGCGAACACCCTTCCACTCATAGAGCGAATGCAGATGCCACCAAGGTTTTGCAAGCCTTAAGATTAATGAGACTGAGGTTGGCCACAGTTTGGGAAAAAGAGAATTTCCTCTCACAGCAAACGCTGAATGCACATGCATTTATGTATGATTACGCACTCACAGCAGGGAAAAGCTTGCAACACAAACGTACACCAGTCTGCATTGCAAAATCCTACAGCCAAGACACCTTGTGAAAATTCACAGGCATTTGGGGGCAAGGGGATACTGAATGTCCATTTAAAAAAACCAAATAAATATTTAGCTAGAACTGTTTGTACCCACACAGCAGCCAACAGTGTGCGCGATGAATAAATGGACAGACTGTGGCACTTTCACCCCTTCAGTATCCTGAAAAAAGGGAGGTTGGGTAGGGTAGGCATCAGGAGAGAAAGCTCTCTGGTTCGGACAAGAAATGAAGCCCTTCCCCAAGCCTCCTTTTATCTGCAATGCCAATGTCACCAAATGCCTATCTGCTTGGCTGAGAGCACCAAGTCCTCAGGCTGCGGGCATCCATCCCACGCCAGGAGCCATCGTAAAGGGTGCTCCCAGCCCCGCAGCCTTGCTCCAGCCCATCATTGCCTCGCCCAACAAGCAGCTGCAGCGTGCACAGAAGATGCTGCACGTGTTTGGTATTGCAGCAGTGGGGAAGTGGAGAAAGGAAAAGACTCAAAGTCATTGCAAAGGCACATCTGAGAACGCAGCTTTGCTCAGAGATGTTACGATACGTGGAAAGCAGCTGAACTCATTTTTGAAAGCGTTTTTCCTCCTTCTAAAGGCTCTGCTGCCATCCTGGCAAAGTGTACCCTTGTCAGTCAGCGGCTAACCTTGTCAAGGGGAAGAAAAGGCTGGGAAGTGACAGGTTTGACAATCTGTCGGATGTCTGGTGCTCTGCTCTCCTCCTGATCTGATCACTATCAAACATTAAACCACTGTTCCTCCACACAGGAGTGCAACTCGATGCCTGCAAGCCTCAGCCAAGGAAGATAGTGAGGCTGGTGAGCTGCCAAGATCCTTGCTTTGTCCCTTCCTCACATGTTCTAGACTCCACTTTTATGATCTGGTTGTTGAATGTGTCACATTGGGAGCAGTCCCATAGGAGTCCTGAACAGGTCACTGAAATTGCCATCAGGTTTCAGGAAAATATGAACAACAGGTGGGTAATAGAGCTGTAACATCTGAAAAGAGAGACCTGGGTGACAACTGCCTGGTTGCCAGTCTGCACAATCTACCTTGCAAATTCGATTCCCATCTTGGAGAAGCTCCAGACAGACCAAAATCTCCCTCATCTCCCCAGAAAAGCAATGAAGTCCACTCCCATGCCACATGTACTGAAAACTGCAGCACAACATCATTCCCTCCGTCTTTAGACACCCACTGAACGAGATCATCTAAACATAAGGACTCTCTTCCTCTCCGTTCAGAAGGGGATAGAATATTTTAATTCATCTCCTCCCTCCACACACAAAACCTCTGCTTTTCCGGAATAGCTTTCAGGATTCACAAGAAAAGCAGCAGCACCGACTGTAAAATCCTGCTCTTTTTACTCTTTAATTCCACTGACACTGCAAGAGTCAAAGGCTGAATAGTCAGGAGGAAAAAGCATCTTGCAATCAGGAGCTTGGCTTTAGCAAAGTGAAGTTGGAGCTGTACTGTATATCTGAAGAGGCCATTTAGCCAACAGATGCCAAGGACAGACTACAAGTACCACTTACATCGTTCTTTCATAGTGTTCATATTTAACTTATGGCAAGATGGTCTGCTATCTTCCCAGATCCCAGTGGGCTTAAGTCAAAACTTTTGTCTGGTTAATTTGTTTCATTAAGACCTCACCACAAAAACAAGATGCCTGCTGCAAAGCCCAGGTGCTTCAACTCAGTGTTGCCATCCAACACTGGTGACTTAAGCAAAAGGCAGCTTGGGGGCTTCCTCAAGTCTGAGGGGGCCTGTTAGCTCTTCACAGCCTTCTCCGTTAAAGTGCAACTGAAAAAGCAAGGCAGGCAGGGGAACAGTGACTCCAAAAAAACAGTCCTCAAAGTTGCACCATGCAGGCAAGAGGAGGCACAACTGGACTGCCAGAGCACTCGGAGAGCATGGCCTTGCTCAGCGCCCTGTAACAGATCTGCAGCTGGGAAGCAGGTCAATTACCTGCTGTCTTTTCGGGTACTACTGCTGCCCCCAAAACGCCTCGGATCGGCACACGGCTGCAGCATCCCTGGGGCAGGAGGGAACGGTTGCTCCCACTCTCAGGCAGTCGCAGGCAACGAGAAGCGATGGGCTTTGAAGCACTGAGACCTGTCAAGGGGAGTAGGGGTGCTGCTGTGTGACAGCACAGGACAGCAAGGCTCGCTCTGCGGGGAGCTCTCGTCCTTTCAATAAGGCCAAACAATCAAACTCAAAATACCAGACAAGCTTTCAGGAATGTATAAATCCTTTTTTGGGTCTCTGTAGCTTGTTTGCCTGAAAACGTGTGTGTTGGTTGGGTCTTTTTTTTTTTCCTTTATTTCCCCCCCAAACCAAACAGAAGATACCAAACGCATTCACCTATAACCATTCTATCAATACTTCAGATCCTGCAGCCCAGGATATCACTCTCACAACAGCAGGACAAAGCTGCCCTTTCCTCCTCTGCTCTGCAGCCTCCTCACCTCCGCTCCCTCCACTCCATGCACACAGAGATCCCACACCGCAACACTTGTCCGTCTGCCTGAAGAAAGTGCAACAGTGAGAATATTTTTCTCTTTAAAACCCAAACTTTTAAATCTCATGCTGCTTACAGACTTCCAGGGTTGGTCCCTTGCAACAGACAGCTAACTGTTCACTTTGCTCTAAGCATCCTCCCTTCTCTTTTTACACTCCAAGGAAAGGTTTCTTTTTAAACAAATAAAAATTGAGGCTTTTTAAAACTGATTTCCCTTTTCAAGGTAGTAAGGAAATGGATTCCTTTTAGCATGCTTCATGCTTGAAAAGGTTACAGTGGCCTTTCAAAATACCACATGCTGTGCATCCTGTATAGCATTAATGACTTGGAGGATGCACTGATACTTTCTAGTACATCTTAACCTTTTAAAATTGGGCCTTCATTGTCTTACCTTAATAAGCAGTTTGTTCACCTTATGTCATTTATGTCTCGCAAAGGCCACCCTGGCTGAAAATGTACATTAGATGTAAAACCACTTGTCTTGCGTGCGCAGTTTAGTGCATGTAACAGCGAAGCAACAGCATCACATAAAATATCCTCTCCCTCCCATTATTTCTCTCCACTGTGACTAAAGCTTCCCCATAATCCCAGCTGAGCAGCTCCCTGACTCTTTGCTGCACTCCTTTGAACCACAGGGTGAGAAGGGCACCGACAAAGGTGTAAGATTTTATTCACTGCACAGAAGTTGACTGGCCGGTGCAAACACACCGGCTCTCAGGGAAAAGGGAAGGGCAGGAATCGATAAGAAATCAACAGTGATTAATGCTGTTTGACAATCTTTTACATTAATCATGTTTCCATACTCTTGAGAACGTGAAGTGGAAAATCTATAGTCATAAAAGTGTAATTGGGAACACTCTTCCTACTCACACTGAGATGAGGGGGAGAAAATCTTAAGAAAAAACTTGTTTAATTATTAAATGTCTAATTTTAAGTGACGCACACCATAGCGCTTTGCTATTCAAAGAAAACCTGGAGAGCAAACAGAGTGCCCAGACACCCTCCCTGCCTGCTGCACGCAAGCCCTGCCAGTTTAGACAACGATCTCTTTGTCTGATCCCTCAACTCCACCATTAACAACCTGATAAAAAATTCATAAAACACACCTAGCAGAAGTTAAAATACAGCCTCAACAAAGAGTCAATCACTCTTTCTGGAGAACAAGGTATGAGATGCCAGGGAAAGCAATGATGTCTTCATTAGCTTTTATAGTAAACAACCTTCTTGGAAAGCAGCCTTTATGATCCACCAAGGGCAATAAAGATGTCTTTGCAAATTGATGAGACAAATACTTTAGAGGTATAGTTTCCTCCAGAGCTAGTGGGAAACAAGATAATGTCATTTTCTAGAATTGCATAGATGAGGGAAAAAAAAGTTATTCATTGTTATAATGGCAAATTCGCACCTGTAACAAAATTAGGGTCAAGCACAAAATGGGTTTTAAGTACATTAGCAAAGAGTGAAGAGAGCTTCTACCCAGGGAGGACAGATGTCACAGGAGTTGGAAACCCACCTATCCTGTACTTAGGTCTCCCCTGGAACCACGAGGACCATTCTCTGTGACAGCTTCTCACCACTCACTGTGGGGAGTTCTTGAGTGACATAAAGGAGAACAGAAAACAACAAGCATCTGACAGACTACAGAGCTGATCCCAGATTCTCTTTGCACTAATCAGATATGATGCTGACCAATCACATTACACAGAAAAGCCATTTTTGAGCAAGGGCTGAGTTACCAAAGCTGAATAAATTAAATTTCCAGGTGTCAACCATCAGTCTTAAAATTGAATTTTATCCAAGGCAAGAGACCTCTGTTAGCATGGAAATGCAACATGCCTCAGTATGTAGGAATGAGGAGCTCAATATGGATACCTCTGGTTAAGGCAGCTGTGCTTTCCATAACAGCACTGGAAGCAACTGGAAACCAGCAGCACAGGTACAACTAGGGACAGAGAAGGAAAACAAATCTCAAATTCCTACCTTGCCTTATCTTGCTACAGCTTTTTGTTACAGATGTTTCTGAGTAACGTTTTGGGACCATTTGGGCCAAAGCCACAGGGACTGGCAGGCCTGGCAGCAACGAGGCCTGCTGCAGAGCCTCACCACCCCCGGAGCTGGCTGCAGCACCCGCGCCGCGCAGGGAACCTAAGTGAAAGGACTAGCTGAAGAATTTGTCACTGTTTCTGTGACAGCTTTGCTGCCAAAGGAAGTATGCTGCACCCTAAACTGTGACATTTCTCATTAAATCAACTCCTTCGAGTACAGCCTTTATGGAGAGGAACAGATTCACGTTAACGTGTCTCCTTTGCGAGGAACCCAGAGGCTCGCACGGTCTCCCATACCCTCCCTACTACACTCTACACACCTGGGTAAGCCAATCCACTTCTGCAAGATGTATTGCTTAATTAATAACTTTGATGTTGGCAATTAAGGTGTGTTTCAAAGAAGATAATGAATATTTTTTTTTTCACATGAAAGCATCACCTTTTTAGTCTAGCAAACCTCTGTGCAAACTATAATTGATAGTTTGGTTTAACGTGGAATATTCCTGCTGCAATTACAGGGGTTTATTGCTCTATGTTACTGCACTTTGCACAAAAAATATTTTCGTTATCATAAATTCCCTTGCTAGCAGACTGCTCAGGATGGGAATGGAAAAGAGCATCAGCTTCTCCAACACTGGAAATCTTGGCTTATTCGTTGCAGTACAGCAGTGGAGGAGATCTCACGTAAGACATTTGTGCTTGGCTTGCCAGAAACCCATGAAGGACCCAGGACACCTGGCAAGGGCACCACACACCTTCCTGCTCCAACTGCAGATTTGCTTCTGTCATACACAGAGAAGACAAAAAGCAGGTGGTCCTTCTCCAGGGTGCAGGGAGAAACTGAGGCAGAGAGCACGTGCGCGGTTTACCATGACTCACAGGTGTTCTGTTGAGGAGCTGAGATTCAAAACCTCCACAAGTGCCCTCAGACTGCCCTTTGTTCCAGGGACCTCCAAGGAGCAGCATTGTGCCAGTGAGGTGAGGAGATGCAGTGCTCACCCTGTCCTGATTATCTGCAGGCAAAGCAACAAACTTTCAGCTTCAGGGTATCAACAGCCACTCCCTGGGCTCAGAATGCCAACTGAGTCAGGTTTTTCAGCTCACTGAAAGATCAGCTTCTGCCTTAGCTCTGGGAATGAGTTTGCAAACAAGCAGAGTAGCACCAGCTTCCTCCTTACCCCAACACACGTCCTGGGGCTACCACTCTCCTTGGCTGGCTCACAGGTCTCTGAAGGCATCATTAATTCTCTCTCATCAGTAGCCCAAAGTATATCACAAGCTCTGTTGATGGCACAAGGTATCTTCCCCTACCCTTGGAAACACTATTTCTCAAACCTGTCCCTCCCACAGCTGCAGTGTGGATTCCTATCTTACCTGTTCCTACATGTAAAACAGCTCTGCAGGACAGCAGGGTCTTGTGGGAAACCAGCTCTTAAGCCAGTAATGCATCTAGGTAAGGGACCCTAGCCACTAGGCCCACTTTTCAAGGATGATCCTATAGCAAAGGGCCACCATGATCTACCACCACTGCCATAGCCATCTGGCAGCACCTCTTCCAAGACCACTAATGACTTCCGACCTTGTCCTCTGCCAAGATCAAACCCCTGTTAACTTGAAAATGCCTTGCCCAGATCCAACAGAAGTTACCTATCTGCTCTCAGAAGAGAAGACACTGACTTGAAGAGGAGAAAATACAAAAACTTCCAGAGTCTCAGGGTTTAGACATGGCACCAAACATTGTCCAGAGCTCTTTCTGTGCCACCACCAAGTCCCAGCTGAAGCTTTAACCTGCCCTCTGCATGCCCAACACTCTACATCTGCCACCTCCCCAGCTCAGAAAGAGGATTTACTGATTGAGTTGCAGCCTGTGCTGTAATCCAGAAAGCAAACCCACAGGAACTGGGGTTTCACAGGATGAGATTAACACCAAGTTACTTTAAAAACAGAGATGGATTCCCAAGGGACCAGAGCCTCATGTCCAGCCGCACTTCCACACCCTGCCAGGACCAGGACCAGGAAGGCTGGCACAACCAGCACGGCTTCTGCAGGACCATCCCAGACCAGGCGCTTGCTCAGCCAGACACCAGAGCCTAAGCAGTATGAAGGTACTTGGACATGACGTGCACAATGCTGCTAAACAATTCAGATAGACTTGTTCCAAAACAAGTCTCTGAGGAATCATAGAATGGTTGGGGCTGGAAGGGACCCCAAGGATCATAGTTCCAACCCCCCTGCCACAGGCAGGGCTGCCAACCACCAGGCCTGGATCTACACAAGGTTGCACAGGTCCCCATCCAATGCCAAACTTTGCTTTATTAGTGCCTAAATAAATTTAGTGCTATCCATAGTTGCAGCCCTAACTATAGCTACAGCTGAGCAACCCTGCAGAGTTGCATTTTAAGACATTCCTTAACTAGAAACAATTTGCATCAAGCTGTGCAAGGTGCTGCTTCTTACCAAGAACAGAATGGTAACTTGTGCTTCTCCCCTCCTCCTACTGTTTAATTTTCTAGGAGGTTAAAAGGCTCGCCTGGCCATTAGTATAACAATACCACTACAGTCACAGAATTGCCAGAGACCATGATTGCTAGAGCTGCCGTGTCAGAAGTACTTTTCCACGCTTCTGCCACAAACCTCTGCTCTGCACTCCTGAAAGAGGACTGTGAAATAACCTCATGGTACTCCTGATGGCAAATAAACCCATCGTGCATATCCCAGAGTAACCCACGCCGCTTCTAGATCAAAGCCTTTGTATCCTGCACTGCAGAGAGCCTACGTTACAGAGAACGGATGGGTCTGCAGGTCCACCACGCATCCTGGGAAGGATTTCTTTCCAAATGCTCCTTTCCATGTTACACTTGCTGCAGGAGCAGCCTGACTACAATTTTTCCACAGTGAATTGGGCCCTAATTACTGAACAGTCTGTGAACAACTGCCCTTAAAATGTTAACAGCTGAAATGATGATAACAATAATTCTGTTTGCAGTTATAATGGCCCTTCATTAGAGCCGCTTAATTAAATATTTTCCAAAACTATCCCAGAAAAGGAGTCTGCTCTCTCGACTGTGAAAGCAGAATCCAAAGCAGCCTCAAGGAAATGGTGGCTTTTTCCAGTTGAAGTATTTCCTACAGCCAACCACAGGGAGTGACCTCACACGTGTCCCTAACACGGCAGAATTTGCCATCATTAATCCGTTCATTCAATAGGAAAAGATGCTGCAGGTCTTCATGAGCATATTCCCCCATGAGCGCTGTGCTTTAAGTTACAAGAGCTTAAATCTTTTACACTTATTTAGCCTTTCTGCTATCTCTGCACCCCGTTCACCAAGTGCCTTTGTAGGATGAAGCAATAATTGAGTATTTTCCCACCACTGAGTCAAAAGGAACAAAAGCGCTTCCTTCAACATAAGCACAGCAGGATAAAGGGGAGTTGTCTTTTATAAAAATATTTATGGCATAAGCAATGCATTGTCCCACCTTCACAGCTCCCCACCACCCTGCCTGCACCTTTGTGGAGCCACATTTAATCCTCTTAACCATGCACCAACAAATAAAGAGTCCTCACCCTACCTTCCACCCCTTGCAAAGGAGACTAAATAGATATAATGCAACACGTTACCTAATTAAAATTTAATAGCAAACCATGATTGGTTTACTCCAGCACAACCAGCTGTTTGCAAGCAGAGAGCTTTGGCCTTGGAAAGCAAACATGCACTCTCAATCTTGCCATTCATTGCTAGAGCATCTTGAGTCCCACTGATGAAAACAATACAATTCTTGCCATTAAACACATACTAAAAGGCACTTTGTCAATGCCTTACGGCTTACACTGGGTTGCTGACTTCTATCAAGTGTAGAAGGGAAGGGAAAAGATCTGGATTACGGTCCTGGAGCATCTCCCCTAGGAGGAAAGGCTGAGTGAGCTGGGACTGTTCAGCCTGAAGAAAAGAAGACAGAGAGGGGACCTTATTAATGTTTATCAATATCTTAAGTATGGGATGCAGGGGGAAAATGGCCAGCCCCTTTTCAGTGGTCTGTGGAGACAGGACAAGGGGCAATGGCTGCAAGTCAGAGTATAGGAAGTTCTGCACCAACATGCAGAACTTTTACACAGTGAGGGTGAGGGAGCCCTGGGACAAGCTGCCCAGGGGCGTGTGGTGTCTCCTTCTCTGGAGATATTCCAGACCCATCTGGATGCCGACCAGATGCAATATGAGCTAGGGAGCTTGCTTTGGCAGGGGGGTTGGACCTGATGATCTCTCGAGGTTCCTTCCAACCCCTATGATTCTATGAGACCTAATCTAGGTGATCCGGTGATCCTGCTCTGGGAGAGGGCTTAGACTAGATGATCTTTCAAGGTCCCTTCCAAACCCTAACATTCTGTGATTCTGTGATTATTTTTTATACTTGTCCCCAGCATCCAACCCATCAGGGCTGGACAGGTCTGACCTGGCAGTACCACGTGGATTTCACTTTGCTGTATCAATGCAGTTATCAATTTAACAGGGCCAGGAGAGGACAGCTGGTTCCCTCCAGACAGGAGCATCCCTGGCACAGGCTGCTAGCATAAGACTTCACCTTAGCACTCCTGTAGTAAAAAATCAGGTTCAGGAGGTTCAGGGGGACTAAAGGATGACTAAAGGATGACACAGACACCCTTTTTTTCCCCCCCTTCTTTGATTGATGCTCTGATTGATGCCCTGGCACACAGCTGGGGAGACAGCTTAGCAGAACAAGGCACGGTGAGTCTATGGAGAGTTAATACTGCTCTGACTACTCAGGAGAGGGCTGCACAGAGGGGAGGAGAAATACATATCATCTGGCTCAACCATAGAGTGCAACTCTGGGGTATTTTTGCTCTAAGCTCACACTGTTCCCATATCCACACCATGTAAGGAGGCAAACAAGTGAAACAGCCTAAGCTGGCTCTAGGAGCAGCTTCAGTAGCCCACGGCTGTTCTTGTACAAATTTACTCTAATTTTCCTTTTGGGGGTGAAGTCAACCCCAAATGAGCTACAGAACTCCTGGCACATGAGGATTCTGCAGTTGCCAGAATCATGATGCCTTCCTGGGCAATCAAGTGACATTCCTTGTTCTCCCAGGCACCCCTGCTTTCCTTCAGTTCTTTGCAAAGCTGCTGTTACAATCCATTTTTATGAATGAATACTTTCCAAAGTGCTACAAGATAGCAGCAGGGTTAGAGCATCCAGTGAAGCCTCGGATAGACATGTGCAAGATGCTCCATAATCCCTGGAGAGACTGCACACCTCTGCAGTCTGACTCAACAGGTTGTTTCCAACTTGATTACACATTACAAAAAGGTCCATCTTGCTCTAGTAATGTGAGGGTAGGGAGGGGGGGAACCCAACAGACTAGCTTGGACAGGTCTGAATAATTATTTTATTTCTTTTCTGTCAAGGTTCAGCCCCAACCACAGTTCAGCACCACAAAGACACTCGCCCACCCCCTTCCCAGCAGGATGGGGAGGAGAATGGGGAGATGAAGGCAAACCTTGTGGGTTGGGATAAGGACAGTTTACTGAGACAGCAAAAGGAGGGGGAAATAACAACAGGACTTGATAGACAATGCAGTTTCTCACCGAACCACACAACTCAGACTGTATAGCTCAGACCCATCCCAAAGCTGTGCTGTCCTCGAGCTGCATGCCCCTCCCCAACTAGCCCCCTTTTTATACCAAGTATGGAAAACCCCTTGGGTGTGTTTAGGTCACCTGTCCCAGCTGTGTCCCATCCCAAACTCTGGTGAAAATCAACCCTACCCTAGCTGAAGCCAAATACAACTTAAAAACAATTAGGACCTTTTTGCCACCTACTTAAGAATAAGAAATAATCAAATGCAACTTTTCAAAAGCCATAGCTTGAATACAAACTTCAATTAAAGCTATTTTAATACTCAAAACTTTTCAAAGCCCCAATATAAACTGTCCCCAAAGCCCAAAAACATCTGGTTGGGAATTAAAGAGGAAGGACATCGAGCCAGGGCCAAGAGGTCAGACCCAGAATCTTCACTGTGATTTTATTTTGGGAAGATCTGTGTTAAAAGCCTTTATGAACCCAGTAATAGCTTCCGCAAGTATAAGAGAGAAACAGAGAGCCATGAGCCAGGAAGCAAAGATGCTGAGAAAAAGGAAGCCTCTAGCAAAGGAGGACTGGAGAGAAGAGAAGGCTGCAGGGACAGGGATGGGAAGGGGTTTGCAGCTAGCCCTGCACTGAGAACCGAGTCGGTGCCAAAGGCACTCAGAGGCACAGCACACCGCAGAAAATGGGAAGGGGTCCTAAAAATCTGCGTGAGACAGCCAGCTATTAACACCTCCCCCTGAATTTGGGGCACAGACACATGCACAAACACGAACCAGAACTGAGCAGCACTGCTTTTCCTGCAAATTCTGTCAGGCAAACATCTGTCAGAACGTCTCAGTTGTTTAACCACATAAAATGTTTCCTCTTCGTTTTTGGCACCTTCTACTGAAACAGTCTATTGCAAGATGTCTCTGTATCATGCTCTATCAGCGTAATGCAAAAGAAAAGCTGTTTATAAATAAAGGAGGCACAGTTTGAGCCTGATATTAGATTTTCATGTCCTTGCTAGCAGCCAAACATACATAACAGCAGAATAATTGCAAATAAAGTGTGAGCATATGCATGGTCCAGGGAAAGAACCCCTGAGCAGTTCTGCACCACGCTTTAATTTCCTCAAACATTATCTTGCTAACGAACTGGGAGTGTGATGAATGATCACCTTCCTCCACCCAGCCATGTTAGGGGCTGTTTTAACTGCTGTCTGTTGTTTACTGTTTCTGGCCACCTGAACATCGTTTTTTTCAAAACAGCACTTGTTCCATAGCCATCCTAACACCAGCAACACAAGGAAAAGAAATATAACCACCAAAGAACAAGGAAAAAAATGCGGAAGGGAGAAACGCATCCCCCCAAATTAGTACTGCAGCTCTTCACCTCCAGCTACAAAGGGCCACAAAGATGATTAAGGGCCTGGAGCATCTCCCCTACGAGGAAAGGCTGAGTGAACCGGGGCTGTTCAGCCTTGAGAAAAGAAGATTGAGAGGGGATCTGATCAATGTTTATAAATATCTGAAGTGTGAGACACAGGGGGACATGGCCAGCCTCTTCTCAGGGTCTGTGGGGACAGAACAAGGGGCAATGGCCTCAAGTTGGAGCACAGGGAGTTCCGCACCAATCTGGGAAAGAACTTCTTCCCAGTGAGGGTGAGGGAGCCCTGGGACAGGCTGCCCAGGGGGGTGTGGAGTCTCCTTCTCTGGAGATATTCAAGACACCCATCTGGACGCCGACCTGTGTCACCTGTCCTAGGGACCCTGCTTTGGCAAGGGGTTGGACTCGATCTCTTGAGGTTCCTTCCAACCCCTACAATTCTGTGATTCTGTGAACTCAATAATGTGTCTTTGATCAGTTACACATACTGAAGATCCTGCCAAGTACCAATTTAATGGATATGCTACAGCGTAAACTACCAGGAAAGTAGCGAACAACTTCCCTTTGCTCCTACAACTCCTAGGCAGAATTTGAGAGGGGAAAACACAGAAGACCTCAGCCAACATCCAATACCAAGGGGTTTCATTAACACAACATCAAGTTCTTCTAGAAGTTGCCTCCTCTTTAAAATGAGCAAGTTCAACTGGGGGGTCAAAGTGGGACATGGGGAGGAAGAGCTGCTTACAACCAGGGAGACTCATTTGGTTTTCCGTGGAGCATCTCTCTGGTAAGGGCTCCTTCTGATGCCTGCCCATCACAGCCACAGCCACCAGAAATTAGCTCCAAAATAAAACTGCAAAGCAAATTGGCCACAGTATCTTCTTCCTTTTGTCTTAAAGCCCTACTAAACTCAGCAAACGAGTAGGGGGAACAAGCAGAAGACCCACAGTGAGTCAAATTATGTTAGTTGTTTAACTCTTGCTTTTCTTCCAGCTCTTTGTACAGCCACCCTACATCCTCAACAGCAAAGAAGCATTCAGAGTTTTATTTCTTTAGGCAGCACATTATTTCTCCAGTCCCCAGTACTAAGGAGCAGCACCACACCCAGCATGATAAGCCCACACAACTGGGAGCCCCAGCTCCCCTCTGCCCACCCCCCTGCTCCCCGACAGCCCCTAGCCCTGCACACAGGCTGTTCTCTCCCAGGCTCGGATGCACTTGTCTCTCCAGCTGTCTCCCCATCTTCCCTTCATCTCTACACTCATCAAACATGCTTTTAACAAACCACTTGAGATCCTCACAGCCAGGCTGTATCTAAGGTTTGCTGATTCTTTCTGCATAAGATTTAAAGAACAGTCACACACAGCAGCTCCCACCCAGGGACTGCTCATCTCACAACTCAATTACAGCACATTCCTCAACCTTGACAAAGGAATCTTGCCCTGCTGATACCCACTCAGAAGCTTGTCCTTCTCCCAGCCACCAACTCAACTGCATCCCCACTCATGTATTCCTCCATAGCTGCTTCTCTACCAAAACAGTGTTTGGCTTCAGATTCAGGGCCCTTCCCACACATTTCTGACTGTCACCTCCCAACCTTGTCAGGCAGAGCTGATTCCCACGTCCAAGCTGCCCAAGTCACGCATAAGTAAACCAACCAACCTCTGGGCTTTCCCCCATAGCAAGCTCCTCCATAAAGTTAAAGGAAAGCATCTAGAAAGCAGCTGCCCTCCTTAGGCAAAAACACCTTTAAGAGTTTGCCGTATCTACTGGAACCTTCATCCTCAACCTTCTTCAGGTCTCTACTGATGGAGCCAACAGACATGGTTGTCCTGGGCCCTCCTGCACCAACTGATATCACTTTGGAGGTGGGATCATCATTGCATCTTGGAGTGCCTCTATTGTGTACGCTCCCAAAAGCAACAGGAAGAACAACCTGATCCCAAGACTTGCACTGCTTTTTAACAGTAGAAAGAGAAAAGACCAATTGAAAATGTTATGCATTGCAGAGGAACTCTGCCAGACAAGCCAGTTTTGGGAAACAAAGGGAAACGGCCAACCTCTTTTCAGTGGTCTGTGGGGACAGGACAAGGGGCAGTGGCCTCAAGTTGGAGCACAGGAAGTTCTGCACCAATATATAGAAGACCTTCACGGTGAGGGTGACAGAGCCCTGGGACAGGCTGCCCAGGGGGGTGTGGAGTCTCCTTCTCTGGAGATACTCAAGACTCATCTGGATGCTGACCTGCACGACCTGTCCTAGGGACTCTGCTTTGGCAGGGGTGTTGGACTCAATGATCTCTGGAGGTCCCTTCCAACCCCTACAGTTCTGTGATAAGCACTTTTTTTTTTTTTTAATTTTAGACTATCCTCTATACTTTATGCAGCACTGGACCTTTGTGCATTTTCCACTGTACAGTGTTCCTGGAGATAGTGGGAAGAAGGAAGTACCGGGCACACTGGCTCAGAAATTTCAAGTCCTTGCTTAGGACACAGCTGCTCTGCCACACTCACCAGCAATGATTGAACACGACCAGTTGTACACCGTGAACAGTAGCATCTGAATCAGCCCACAGGTCTGCTTAATCAACAGGCTGTTAAATTACAGCAGAAAGGCTCGTTAATTATTCCCTTTTCTGATGTAACTTTTCCACTTTTGTACATTTTTTACCTTAAAACATTACTATAACCAGGTTAACGTCCATGAAGAATAGGCAGTTAGTTTTATGGATGAGATTAGCTAACAAGCTCAAACAGGTTTTATGTTTGACTTTCAGCTGATCTGGACTTGTTAAGTCATTTACCTGGTCTCTGCTGCATGACACTCATTACCTCGCTGTGTGTAATTCCCTTGAAATTATTTTTTTTTAAGTCATACTTGAAGTACGCCTTAATTATTTGTGGTCTGGCAGAAGCTGTAATACTAACCTATTAATGTTAATGAGAGAAATACAGCACGCACAATAATTATCTGCCACTTCACGTGCGCCGGAATGAAAGCGAGCAGGTTAACTTTAGCCTGAAAGGCTGTTTTAACTCTAAATTTGAAAAGAGAATTTGATGGTGCACAATTGAACCTCGAATTCTGCAAGGAGGAGGGCATTATTGGAAGGAGAGCATGTTAACTTTGTAACAGCAGGACGTTTTATGAAATCTTCCTGGGGAAAAGGAAAAAGAACAAAGATCAAGCTTAAAAAAAAAAGCACTCACTGTAAAACACCGTTTTGCTCTCCTTCTACAAATCTTTATGATTTACTTTTGAGTCAATAACTCACTAAAATTAACAAGATGAAATTATGTTTTGACAAGCTCCAGTGCTGATGAACAGATTTTCAAATCACGAATCCAGCTTCACCTCATTTTTCCACCACAGCTGACAGTCGAGAAGTGACTCATTCATTCCTTCTGGCCTTTGTGTATTTTATCAAACGCTACAGGGAACAACTAACTTCCACTCCCTCAAGTCATCTCATAAAATGCCAAACTTAATGTTCTTTCACACTTTAATAAAATTAAGTTCTATAGGAAAGAAAACATCCGTCTAGCCAAGCTCAACCATTTTGACCATATGTTGCCATCAGATCAACCTAACCAAAACAGATCTACCATACACAATCCCTTCACTCAGAATACATATAAAATACACCACTGGATAGGCTCTCCACTGTTCTTTGGCGGTATACCAGGCTGTCTTCTGCACACTGCTTCAGTCTCACCTCACTGAACAGATGGGCGTGATGGCTACATCCCATTTAAGATAAATAAAGGTAATATTTGTCCCTATATTCAAGGAGCTGAAACAATTGCAACCCACCCAGGGGACAGGCAAACACAAGTAGCACTGCCTGAAATTTAGTGGAATCCAGAAGAGCTTTGCAAAGCTTCTGAAAGAGGCTGATCAACCAGAACAGCAGCAAGAGCAGTCCCTGAAGCTGCAGACCTGAGACTCTGAGTGGAGAAAAAATAAGGGACATGTCTAGATTGAATGCTAATTACAAAGGGTGAGCAAGGAAACTGTTCCCTCTGGCCAACTCTCTCTTGCATTGAGGAAAATAGGGCTTGGTGTCCTGTGTATGCTCAAAAGGGACACAGAGAATCTCTAGCTTTACTGTCCATCTCCCCTCCCCAGCCAAACACCTCAGCAAGCCCCAGATGCTGGATGACTTGTCAATAAGGAAGTCAGTCCCCTTGGACAGAAGTTGGACACCTGCAAGCTTCTCGTTTCTCCGGCAAAGCAGAGCTGTGAGGATGCCTCAAGCTCTTTCCACATGACAAAACTCCATGGGGAAAAAAAAAAACAAACCAACTACACACCAAATCTTCACCATCCCCACTGACAGAGGTGAATCTTACATAATTCTACCAAATGCAATGGGCCTGTAGCAAACAGAGAACACAATCCTGTGACAATACACCGCATCAATAAAACCTCCATTTTTGTGTCCAGACCTGATGTTTTTAAACTGTTTAAACGTGGCATCCAGGGTACCAATCTAGCCCTGCTGAATTCAGCAATGACAGCAAGTTCCACCAGCTCCTGCACCCCACAAAGACACCACCCAAGGTCAGGCACTGTGAGAGCTTGAAGGTTGCCCCCTCCTCCTCCCAAAACCTGAGCATCTCCTCCCTTCACACCTCTCCCAGGATCTACATCTCCTGGAGCCATCCTGGAGTCAGACAGGCTGCTCTGTGTGCAGCTGCAAATGTTTTATTCGGAAAATTCAGCCAGCACAGCTGTGCAATCTGAAATGTGACTCAGTGGAGTTAGCGTCTTACTGCAGGCAATCACATTTATTATAATAAATAACTATAAATAAATAATGAGGTTGCTTAACAGGGACATGGGTAACCTGTCTAGACTATTGCAGAGGTGATGTACTCTGCACTGGAACATCCTCCAGATTTCAACAATAAGTCTTGATTAAAATTATATTTATTTCAAAAAAAAAAAAAAACCCACTTCAAAACCCAACAAAACCAGGGCAATGATTGCCCA
Source organism: Zapornia atra (assembly GCA_013400835.1). Taxonomy (NCBI): domain Eukaryota; kingdom Metazoa; phylum Chordata; class Aves; order Gruiformes; family Rallidae; genus Zapornia; species Zapornia atra. The sequence goes on along the minus strand of VZTU01011816.1, from coordinate 384,073 downwards.
TTTAAAAATACCAGTCCGCTGCTCAGCACTGCTGGCATGCTTAGCTAGTAATACCTCCCTCTCCAGCAAGCCCACACCTCAGCAGACCCTTACAAAGATCAAGCCAACCCTCCAGTGTGCAGAATTTCCCATCATTTACTGCCACATAAAACAAATTCTCCTGTTTGGAATAGCAAATGGCACCGTTCCACCAACACGCCAGTCTACCCACACCTCGACAGTGACCATCACTCAGGTCTCAGGGCAGTGGTCTGCAGAGGGGCCAGCTCTCCTTCCCCTCCTCCAGCATTTCACTGCCTGCCTAATGGAGAATGCAATGGCCAAACTAATAGCTGGAACATGTGACCTTAATTAATTAGCGGGCCTAGTGGAAAGTGCTAACTCTGCATTGTCACTGCCTGCTTTCAAGGACCCTCTGCCTGCGTCAGCAGCACAGAGAGGCTGGGTCCATTAACGTTTGCTCCGGGATGAGGACAGATGACGCAAGAGTGGCTTTAGCAACCTGGCACAAGAGGGCCACCGCCTGAGGTGGAGTAACCTCCTGTGAATCGCTTCACAGTGAAGGTCTTCTCTCTCCACAAACTCTTCTCAGACAACTCTGTGATGAGCTGTAGGAGAAAGCCACCAAGAACAAAGCTAAGGTCAACTGGGAAGGGAGAGCGAGCAGATGGCCGCCTGCCACCTCACCAATCAGCAAAATCATTCACTTCAACTGCATCATGAAATATCTCTTCACTTCTTCCTCTCTCCATCTAGCCGCCTGCTTTCACCCATGAGCTGCATCCATTGAGGTTACAAAACCCATTTAACACATACTGGGGAACAGTTGGGAAGGCAAACAGAAAAAATCAGACATTCCCCAGTAACTCTAACATCCTTGAGATCACTGCCACAAGCAATACTCCCAGCCCCAGGAGTAACAGAACCCCCACAAACACACACACAATTTCTTATTCTATCAAAATATCCCCCCGCCCTCAGATAGGCCTGCAGTTACAATCAATTTCAATAATAAACTTTATCAATACTGGGCAACACTCTTCAGGAAAATATCTCCCTTAATCCCTGAAGCTGTGCATCTGCCCTTGGGAGGAAAAACCCAGTGTTCTGAACTTCACATACAAGAAGTCTGCAAGGCTCTCTGCAGGGTGGCCACGAGGAGCTTGGTCAAAGCTTAGGCACGTATCTGGCATGCAGGACAGACCCACGCTCACATGGGCACCACTCCCTCAGCCAGGTCCCAACGTCTGCTGAAATTCTTGTGCATCAGAGACGAAAAAACACCATCGCAGCTGCTTGGCGAGATTTCCATTTTTATTCCCATATTAGGGATTGAAATATCTTGTCATTTAGCAACTTAATTTCTGCTTTTTATAAAGTACTGTTGCTGCCTCTAAACCTTTAAGACATGTCCAGATGTTTGTGTTAAGCCTGGTTTAGATACCTATAATAAATACCAAGATAAATCCCGAGAGAGATGTGTTTCTTCCAGAGGACACAGCCTTACCAACTTCAGCTCCTCCAGGACCACAGACGGCCCTGCAATTTAAACCTAAATTCTCCCTCAAATGTTCCAGTCCTTTTAAAATTGTTTAATTTTGGGGTTTTTTTTTAAGATCAAGTTCCTTCAGTATCCACCACACGTTAGATTTATAACGCTAATCAAATTTCTCCAGGTAGAGATAGAGTTTATAAATTAATCCTGGGTAAAACAAATACATCAGCCAACCTTGGTACAAACATTCCTGCCTCTGATTAAGTTGAATTCCAGGACTGTGCAGCACGCATTTCAAAAGGATAAAGTGGCAGGAGAGATCCACGCTTTTCTCCCCGCATGCAGCACGAGCGCATTTGCATCAATGTGACCTCAAAGCGACAATGCCTGGGCAGGTGGCAGGATAAGACTCTTGGTTACTATGCAAAAGCACCAAGCTGCTTCGCTGTTCCTTCATGCCTCTGTACCCACGCAGTGAAATCCAGGTGCACGGCGGCGGTGGGGTGATGCTGCTGACAACGGGGAGAAAGATTTTGGCTGTGAACTCCCTGGTCCGAGTGCTGCGATGACTTGAGTCCTCAGCCCCACGCTGAGGGGTTCAGACTGTGCCCTCTGAGGCTCCTTGGATGCTCAGAGATATTTATAAATAAGTCCCCACAATACGAGTTGTACTTTCCTGTTTTACGCTAACTACAGGCACCTATCAGAAGCGATCAATAGTAGTCTGTGCCATACCCTAAGAACCCTAAAATATTAAGTGCAGGAACTATCACAGACAAGACATTACAGCATTTATAACAGGCTGAATTCCTCTATCAAAAGCTATTTATACACTAACTCAGCAGAGCTGAAGCGTTCATCTGCTAGCAAAATTGGCTGGCTGGTTTAAACAGGACCCTGGGTGAGAAGCTGGCAAAAATATGAGGAGCTCCGCTGCCCAGTGTCAGGTGTAGCTCTACACTGGGCCAGCTCCCAGTGCGACCAGTGCAAAGAAAACCCACAAAAGCTGCACCTACGCATTCACACACAGGGAATTTAAAGGCAGCAGGGCACCCCAGCCCACTGGGAGGAAGAGATTTCTAACACTGAAATCATCTCAATTATACCCGTTTTGCTGGAGTGCTGGTGCTAGACTGACCACTTTGCCTTGCAAAGCCCACGGGCACAGAGGAGGGCACAGAGCTGTTAATCGGTCAAGGAGAGACCCTTCTCACCCACACACCCACTCAAGAGCCAGAGGAACAATCCCAACCAGCCACAGCAGCCCATACCTGCCATGATGCCAACACCGACCTTCCTCCTCAGCTGTGCCATGGCATAAAGTCTTGATTAGTTGCCATCAATGCTCTAATTTATCATTCTTTAAAGAGAGAGTTGAAGTGTGCATTACATATCTGATAGGCTTCACTTAAGCAGATGCCATTTGTTGTAGTCGGCACAGTTTAAATTGAGCTACGAAGTGCTTTCCTCATTAAACGAAAACACAGTGGTCCAAATCTCTGCCTTCAATTCCACAGTGAAATTCCCTCTCTTCCACCATGAAGATGGTATGATCACCAATTAAAAAGTGAAAGCAGAACGCAATGCAATACTAAAGCAATTAAAGAGGGGAAAAAAGTCAAGAGAGCAAGATGATGAGAGTCCATGGGAACAAACATCATAAAAAAATTAGTCCTCTAAAAGCAACAGCAAAACACTATATAGGTACCAGATTTGATATTAATAAAATGTTAGCAATGTTACATAAGCTCAGTTGAGTTGCCAAGAGGAATTAGTTTAAAAGAAAAAAAAAAAGTTTAAAAAAACACACTTAGAAAGCCATAATATAGTTGTGGTTTATGTACTGTCACTCCCATACACTGCTGCATTACAGAATGCTTCAGTGATCACAAAATGCTCTCCCATCACCAGAATGAAGCCCAGCAAATTGCTAATGATAACAGTTAAAGCAAGATGTGGAAACACAGTTCTAAAAATGAAGAACGTCCAAACCTGCCTGCCTGTTTAACAGGCCCAGCCAGGCAGCCAAGTGCTGTTCACAACCTTCTCCTCCAGGCAGAAGAGCCAGGGCAGCTCTGGAATTACTAATTATAAGTGTTTAAGGAGGATGCAGTGACATTTCTTTGTAAAGCTGGAGCACTTTTTAGGTATCACACTGGCTTTTAACCTCTTAACCCATCATACAACTCTAATGAATGTTGTAGTCCCAGCATTAACCATGTGGAAAACATCTAGCATTGCAAAAGCCATGCTCCTACCACTAATGCTAACCAGGTCCTGTTCTTCAACCAAGTTAAGATGGAGCTGGTGTAGGGTACAAATTATCTCCTTTCCAGAGAGACCACCCCTCCAGGGAATGGGGTTCTTCACTCAGCCAGCAGGATGAGCACTGTTGTCACTTAACAGCGATGAGTTGGGCGACAAAAGCATTACCCCTGCAAAGCCCATGGTACACGCAATAGGGAGCATACAAATTTTGGCTACCCACCAGCCAGACCAGGCAGCACTAGGGATCAAGCCAAGATCAAACCTGGCAGCACCCCAGGACACAGAAGACAGGCAGCACAGTCACACCCCAAGTCACAGCATCTGCTTTGACATTTTCAATGCCCTTCAGATGCCTCCGAGGAGCAAGTCGAGGATGAGCTGCTGAAGGCACAACAGCAAATAGAATCTCCATCCCTGGGTAGCTTGGACTCCTGGCAACCTTGCTGCTACACTGCAGCTCCTGGAAATTTCACCACAAAACTGAAGTCCTCTAACTTTAGCTCTCCTGAAAGCTTACCTTGTGCTGACAAATGAAAGTAATGAGGGGATGTAACCAAAGGGAGTGAAAGGGTTACACGAGTTGTGTGTTACACAGGTTATCAACTAGTCAAATTTCTGGGCAGCTGGGGGAGGGTGTCTGACCTGAATTAGCTAAGAAGTCCTTGATGTTTTACAAAGCTTTACTAGTAAACTCAGCTATCGATCTGGGCACTGACCCTTTCAAGCTTCCACAGCCCTAGAATTTCATATCTCCTACAGGTATGAAGAAGGAGCTTCAAACCAAGGCCAAGTCTTAACAATTCCAAATAATGTTCTTTTTAAAAGAGTGCTATTAAAATATCGACAGTGAAGCACATACAGGCATCCTGCAGGCATCTCTAGCACCGACCACCACAGAAACAAACATGCCCTGACAGCAAGGATAACTGAGGAGCCCTGAGATGCCCAAATGCATGAGCTCATCCTTTAAACCAAATTTTGTTCCGAGACTCTAAGACACACAAATTTTATGGGATTTACTGGCTCATCCTCTAAATCTCAAGTTTACACATTTCATTTTGACAGCCTCCACCCTGGGTTTAAAACCTGTGATACAGAGTGCTACAAGAGTCCGCAGATGAACTCCCTTTCAACCCATCAGCAAGGAAACACACGGCCCCGCGGGTCATAAAACCTCCGTTCGGCAAACAAAACCCAGCAAGATACAGGTCATACAACTCAGAGAAGTAATTTCCACCCCAGGAGGCTGGAGAAGGTGCAAGACACCACACATGGCTCTTGTTGGGTGGGATGCAGGAACAAGCGGACAACTGCAACAAGCAGAAAAATACTGGTGGGGAAACGTGGAATTTTGAAAGCTTCTGCTTGCAGGCTGTGGTTAAAGCAGGTGTCCGTATAGTTACACTCAGTGAAAGTGTCTGTTGATACTCCTGCTATAGACAAGGTGCTCTGATGAGTAATTACAGCATTAAAGCCTCCTGTGCCTTCTTCATCCAAACTGCAGGAACACCTCTGTACTATTAACAAGATGATAAGTCTTGAGCAGACCAGCTATTTGCTGTCCAGGACCTTGTGCAGCTGCAGGAAGGAGAGCCAGGCTTGCAGCACTTGTGATTGTCCTGCTCCAGCTCCACCAGCAGCTACCTCCAGCAGGAAGGGAAACAAGCACACCAATCCACAGCCACCACCAATCTTCTGCATTTTAATTAAGCGGAAATAAAACGCCTAAAAACTCTATGGGGAAAAACTGCCTGCTGGTTTGTTGCTTACACCATGTCGTTCCTACAGCATCAGTCTGTCCACTCCAAACTGCTTTCCTGTCTTGCTACCCAAAATGTCTTTTCCTTCTCTGGGAGGCCGGAGGAGCATCTCACAGGAAGGATGACCGGATTCCACCATACGTGGTTCTGGAGGTTGGTGTTAAATTTGACACCATAGCTCCAAAGTAATTGTGACTAACCACTAAATCACCATGTGTAATGGATTCCTCCAAACATTTATAGCCAGCAGTTCCATTATGCTCTGATCTGGAAAACATCTAAACGACTCTCCACAAAAATTAGAGGGGAACATAAACGTCTTGATAAAAACAAGATTCCAGAGATACTCCACTTAACCACAGCGACTTCTGTAATTTAATGTCTAGTGCAGTAACATCCATTACAGCACAGTCATTTGCTGTTTGATTTTTAGACCCATGCTTCAGACATCAATCTAGGGAGCATCAGCTCTACGTGAAAGGTGAAACAATCAAGAACAAACCTCTAGGACAGTGTTGGGAGCTGCAAGGAGGAGTACTAGCCAGGGAGCTGAGCAGCACCAGGAGGCTGTTGGCAGCTGGAGATGGAAGGTTCCTTTCTATGCCACCAAACGGTGTATTCAATATTACCTTTGTGCTCCTGAATGCTCATCCTTGCACATCACTTGAATCAAAACCCCTCAGCCTATAGAAGCAAAAACCTGTGCTGTAAGAGTGTCTGTTTAGTCTTGAGAGCTTCATCCTCTTCCTAAATCCATGATTTCCAAACTCTGAAGGTCTGGGCATAACAGCCCCAGAGAGAGAAGGAACACCTTAGAGATCTGGGCTGTTATCTCTGGTCTAGAAACCACCACCAGTTTGGTGGGGATGGGAGGCCTTAATGCAATCCAAACCCACAATAAAAATAATACAATTAGCTAAGCACACAGGAAGCAAAAGAGGGAATTGTTACTGATTCATTCCGTTTTCCTGGAAAAGTCTGAACTGTGGTTAAGTGGAAGATGAGTAGAAATTTTCCATTAGTGGAAAAAAAAAAGGAAAGCTTGTTTAAAGAGAGAAGGGGGGAAAAAATCCCTCGGGTTAATGTTCAAGTAGAGCAACAATAAATTTTACCACAAAATCTCTGCTAGGCAGATACTCACCCTGCTCCCAGCACAAGGAGCAGTGGAGCTTGCAAAAAGGCTACTCTTGTTTAACACAAAAACTGGGTAGAAAATAAAAAACAGTAAGAGAATCCAAACCTTCACACAGGGAAGGGAACAGCTAGCCTTTGGACAACCTTACCAGCAATTTTTCCTCTGTTTCCCTGCCTAGGTTAGGCAGGGGGGCACACAAGGTGGACAAGCAGGCTTCAAGGGAAGAGCTAGCTGGGCTGTGCGCCACAGGGGATGTGGCTGCTGCGGGTGACCCTGAAAAGCTCAATGGCACTTGCAGCCTGGAGTGATCTTAACTTACCCGGGGCCAGGGACACAGGCGTCAGTCTAGACCAGGGACTTAAAACCACTTCATCACTACACCTTCCTGAGTTGTACTGTGCACTCCTACACCACAGCCAAGGATCAAAGCCAAGCAATGCAATAAGTGACTGCAGCACATCCCAGCCCTGGTACCTGCATTAAAGGAAAGGCTTTTGCCTTTGTTCTTAACAGAAAGGAATGTTTCATCTTAGCTGCTCAAGCAAAGATGAATAACAACTTGTAAAACAAAAGGATGTTGTTCCACACAAGCTAAAAAGCCTGTGTTCTGCTCCTCCCTTCTCCAAACATCCCAAATTGACTACCACCAGCTAACACACTGCAGATTTTAGGGAGACTTACACAAGCACAGGTTATGCCCATGGGACACAACATGCTTTTCAGCATCTGTAATTCCTGCCATAACCCGTTCCCAAAAGAAAGCGTGTCTCCCAAGTCCTGTAACAGAGCCAAACGCAAATGCCCATACAGACAAAAAGGCAGTGACTTCTGGCCACCCAGAATGGCAATCACAGCCTTCACACCACGTCCTAGATGCCCTTTCCCTTTCCAGAGGAAATTAAGTTAGTTCTCTGATTAGCCAATTAGTCACACTGTAAAGATGCGGCCCGAGACAGGTAAGCCATCTGCAAACGCTCGTGTGTCCGATAACTTCTACCTGCCCTGGGTTCGGAGGGAGGAGGTGAGGTTTCCAACCTGAAGCTGTCCTCAATAAGGAAACAGGCTCTAGGTAAGCTGAATGTGCAAAAGTGAAAGTCACAGGAATGCAGGTCAGTAACATGCCTACTGCCAAAAAAGAGCAACTTTCCCTCAACAATCAGATTTCATCTTGAGCTTCCATCGCCAAGACATGCCAGCTCTCAGGTTTAACCGACCTACCCTCTGTTACAAGCTACGAGTACTGGGAGATTCCAGTATGTACTGTGAGCTATTTAAATATCCTCAAAAAGAGCTTTTAATTACAGGAGTAAAGTAACCAAATTTCACTTCCCTTGATAGAACGTTATTATAAGACATCAAATTATTTTTCATTACAGTAAAAATAGAGTATGATAGGGTACTACCCTTCTGTGAATACAAGTGTTTACTGCAGGAAGCATTTCACCTTCAGAACTTCAGGTGATAGCAGAAGCAAAACTGTCCTGCTAATTCCAGAAAAATAACATAACATGACGGGAAGAGCAAAAACAACCCTTTAGACACGAAACAAGAGAGCCTTAGATTCCTTAAAAAAGCCTATATTTGCCCTTTCCAAAGCACGGTTAATTTAATACATGACTTGTTGTCAGCCTTAAACCTCAATTTCCAGACCTCAGCCGTACCTGGGGGAGTGGCAGGACAGGCTGAGCACACGATCAAATCCCCAGCCTGGCTGCTGAGCGAAGCGCAGCCCAGGCACGGAATCTGCTTATATATTTTACAAATAACCGGATCTTTCCATAATCCAGGCTCTGAGAAATTTTTATCTTGCCATGAGCTCAGCTGTTCTTAAGTCCTTTCTGTGGGTTGTTGGTTTTTTTTTTTCCCCCTTGTGCTGCCTGATACACTGACCAATTTTATAAAAGGGATTGGCTGACGGGAGGTCTGGATTCAGGTCAGATGGAGGTGGCCTTTTGGGCATGCTCTCCTAGATGCTGGTCGAAAAGAGGTCTAAAACTCCCTCCCCCCTCAACACCCAGCTCCAAGGTGTAGGAAAGAATTACAGCAGGGAAAGCTGGTGTTCCCAATGAGAGCCAAGATCCATGAAATCCCAGCTCCACAGAGCTGGAAACTTCACCACCCCAGGACAAGGAAAGATGCTTGCAGTGTTAGACAACCCCTATTCTGCAAAGCACCTAGCAATGTATTTAAACCCTTTCAGTATATGCTTAAGCAATATATTTAAGTACTTTTGCTTGTTAGAGTTCAAGCTTGATGATTTATCTTGCACGCACCTTAAAGCTAGTGATGCACAACCTCCTTCCGATCCCTTCTCTGGAATCAGCACTGTTCTCAGTCATGTGCCTTCAGGTAAACGTCCCAATAAATACATTTTAAAAAAAAGATTTTAGGCATATTTTTCCAAAAGCTGTATGGTACCAAACCTCAAGCCCAACACACTAAGCCACACTCACAGATGAGAATAATCACTCACACAGTTTTGACCTTGCAAGCAACAAAAGAGCTCAGCAATCCCAATATAGGGCAGCGCTCATGCATTTCCCATGCAGCATCTTCTGCTGACTGTCTCTAGCAAAACTGCAGCTTCTTCTTGCATGTGGTAGAATGTTGAATACACCACCACACACTGGGTGCTAAGAGCTCACAGAAGTATTCCTTCATCAGAATTCATCTCTGGCCATCACCCTCTTCAGCTGTTCTGCATCACTGCTAGCCATCTCCAAACTCCAGCAGGTTTTACCAGCTGAACCTCAGTACTGCCCCATAAATCTCCCTCTGTGAGGAAGTCACCTCTATCTATAAAATTCCAGGAGCGCTCATACTCCAACCCAGAATGCTGCTGACATCCAAAACTTAACTAGCAGCATGGAAAGCGAGACAGTAGCTCCCCAGGAGAAGCAGCTGCAGGTGCAACTACTCTTTTTACTTGTTTTCTCTACCTCTCCTCTGGAAATGTGATGAGAAATGGCATTTATAATTCTGCTTTGCAAAATGCATCAATTACATTCAAGAATAAGGGCTCACATGGGGTCTGTCTGAGCTGCTTCAGAAGCAGTGCTAGTTTAACTGGCTATATAGTGCAGATTTGGAAACCGTTCAAGAGATAGAAGGAACTAACTGCAGTGTCTCTTAGTTCTCTGCTGTCACCTCCTTCTGATGGTCTAGTCCTCTCCACTCTGAGCAGATGCTGCCTTGGCGCCACCCACTGCAACTAGACAGAGCAAAAGCTTAAAGCAGAGCAGCAACACCTCATTCCTACTGACTTTGGTTGGGACATCTGGTGCTAGATACCCAGCATCTCCTTGATAGATACCCAGCGTCTCCTGTTGTTCTCACTACTCTTTTCTATGAGCCAGAGCACCAGGCCCACAGACACTTGGGCAGGGCATGCTTAGACTACACTTCAGGACAGCTGTACCACGCTCCTGATCTTCCCAAGCTGTCCCTTCCAAAAAGTAAAGTCAGAGAATGGTTCATCCACGAAAAGGGGTGAAAACTAGACCAAGCAAGAGCTCTGGCATGAAAGCACCAAGTGGTCTGACTACACACCAGCAGCTATGTGGTCAGAGAGCTTTCCTCTTCCCTTCCTGGGAACAGAACAAACTCCACAGCCCCCCTGAGGACACCAGCACAGGGTGTACAGGGCAGGATGGAGTCACCTGCCAGTACAGTTTATATTTTAAAACTACAGCTTCCCCAAGTTCAAAATAAGGACTTAGTATTTCCCCTGTCTCTACCTAAGGTTAGTCACATCCAGGCAGCAGAGCTACTACATGCAGTCTGGGCATGAAATCCAACATCCTTTGTGTTTCGTACACAAAGAAACCCATCCTGATGCAACGAGCTGAATTACAGACACAGCAGAGGCGGAGAGGAAGAGGACAGGCACAGTGCTGGACACAAGGCACATCCCAGGCATAATGTCCTGGCTTCTCAAATCCCACTCACATTTTAGCCACTGCCTTTATACCGTGCAGACCAGAGCCAAGATGACAGACCCCATCAGCATCCCACTGCCAAAAAGCCAACCAATCGACCTTTAAGTCAGCTTTATTTGAAAGGCAAAACTCTGCTCTGCATTTTATTGACCTAAAGTTATTAGGAATCACCAAAATAGTAAAAAGCCCCACAAACTTATTGAAGTTTCAGCTAAAGAGGCACAGTTAGGAAAAGAGAAGATGTAACAGGGAGACCATGCCAACACAAAAGCATTTCCTCCTACCCGTGATTGACTTGGAGCACACAAGAATTGAAGGGGTTAAAGCCTAATTTATGCCATTTACGTTTTTGTAAGTCACTCAGCTACCATCAGGCAGACATATCCTGTTGCGTCTGACATTTCCTTGAGCGCTTTTGTCTTCTCCATGCTACCACTGTACTGATTAGGTCCAACACCCCCACAGAAAAACAAACAGCTCTGTGAAAGGCAGAAGTCACGCAGCTATCTTCCTACCCATCCACGGCTGGGACATCAGTTCCAGGAAGAACGAAGCCTTCCGCTCTTTTGGGAACATCACACAGACAGATGCCTCCACCCACATCCAGCCCCATTAAAGTCCTCCATGGGCAACAAGTACTGTGGGAGAACAACTCCTGCAGCATCTTCCCTATCAAGAAGGGCTAGCTGCTGCCAAAAAATAACAAAGCCAAAGGGAAAAAGTTAGTACCTGGTAGGTACTAACCTACCAGGTTTTGCTGGAGCAGGATACTAACACATTCCCAATATCTTTCTCTGAACCTGCAAGTCAAAAAAACCACCCCAAAAGCCACCTCAGAATGGCTTCAGATGGCTCCAGGGAGTTGCTTTCCCACAGGCAAAAGGAAATGCTCTCCCCTCGATTACTCTGAAAAAAGCAGCTCCCAAAAGCAGCTTCCCTGGCTTGGACCAGGCTAAGCATTGCTTTGCCAAACACAGGGGTTAAAGCAGTTCTTTACTCCCAACACAAGGATGCTTGGGAGAAAATAATCAGTTGGAGAAAGTGTTTCACTCACTTGATTTGGGTGTTTGCTGAAGGATCCCACAGTTCAAATAGCAGCCTGAATGAGAAGATTCCCACTGCTGGGAGCCTTGCAATGTTTTAATTAACCAACGCAAAGCAGAGTAAAGGAAGAACTGATCTTCCAGCTACTTGGACCTCTACAAGCATCAAAACTTCACAGCCCTTTTGATTACAAGAAATTAGGAGCATTTGCTACAAGGATCTCATGAGAGGCATTGTCGTCTTGGTGCTTTTATGGAGATGTGCAAAATCATTTAATGCTGCAAGATTATCTCCCTTAGAGCTGCATATATCCAGTTGTATGACATCAAAAGTTTGGCTCCTTCAGAGATGGATAAGTGGCTGAGAACCAAAGAAGTAACATGACTTGAGTCTCACCCATAATGGGTCTTATGCTTTATACATCTCTAAAGACTAATGGTTTTTCAAGACTAAATAAATGGAGATTTCACTCAAAGCTGTATAAGCGATATCTTAAATGGATTTTGTCTTTAAAAGCATGAACAGCTGAGGAAGAATGCTGGAGTCAGGGAAAAGAAAAAAAGCTAATCCTAATTGACACTCATTCAAAAACATTATCTTGTTATACACGTATATACGCTCCCCACCCAGAGATATGCGAGTGGATGGGAACAGCAACTGTGAGCCAAGAGTTTACCAACAGACTTTTACGTCAACACAAACACCCCATGGATGTTAAACACAGGTCCCACCCCGTGAAAAATGTATTGAAGGAATTATAAATTCACTGTTTACATCAGCAATATGAATTTAAACACAAAAAACTAGATTGCTTTGGCTTCTTAGTCTCACATTAGCAAATGCAATTATCTTTCATTAATTTTACAGTGTTCACAGTAGAAATTAAATCATTTCTTCATGTCTGTTTAAGAAAAACTTTACAGTGTTAATTATTCATAAATACCAAAGTCTGCTACTTATTACTCATCACAAATGTGATTCATTTCAATAACGCCTGAATAATTCGGTGCTACCCTATTAGTCCCAGAACACACTGTACAATTGTCAGCATCAGCAAATCAATCATAAACAATAATCCACACTCGCTCTCCAGTGCCAGCTGCCGAAGGAAGAGGAAGAGGAGGAATGCAGGAGTGGCACTGCCTCCCCACCCCAGCCTCCACGCTACCTTCGCTCTCCCAGATAAAAACACCGTCCCCACATCTCCTGTCCCAGTTGGCTTTGCTCTCATCCACGATGCTACAAACACTGACAGGCATTGCTCGGGTGAGCATCCCAGCCCTACACTGGAAGCAGGGAACCAGGCTCCCCAGGGAGGAAGGCTGGGGATGCTCCATTGCTTTGCTTCCCCGCAGATTTACATCTGGGCAGGCAGCTGCCCAGCAATGGGAATTAGCCGATTGAGAAAGGGCGGGTGGAGGGGGAAGAGGGGGGACAGACACACATTAATCCTCCCAAGTATGTAAGAAGCCTACAAGGGTAATTCCAAAAAAGGCCGAGAGTCACGAGTGCTGCTCAACCACAGTAATCCCCGCAGAGCGAAACAAAGCCAAGGCGCCATTGCTGCAGCTAAGTGGTTAAATAAGGAATTACCCAGTTTTTCGCCCTGGCCGCCAGCTGCTCAGCAGGACCAGCTGCGACTGCACCAGTCGGACATCATGCCGAGGGGAACTGGGGACTGGGAAGTTTCTACATCAGTAAAATACGCTTGAATCTGCTGGAATTACAGATTTTTGTACTGCTCCCTCGGTCATTTTAAAAAAACGTACCTAGCTGCACAAAAAAATTTCCCAAAGTTGCACCAAATTGCAAGTATGGGTTTTCTTTTTCCCATAAAGTCAAGACACCATTGGTACTGTGACACAGTTCTCTCCTCCTTGCAGTTGGTGGTTGCTCACAGGGCACATACTGGGCACACAGCCCCTCTGCCACATCCCAGCCACGGAGACCCCAAACCCAGCAGCACTGCAAGACCCACGTCGTCTCATAAAAATCCATTCCCACATCCTGTTTTCAGCCACATCTTAATTATTTTGCTTTCCAGCAAGTTACGCGAGCTAATTTGGGCCGATGCCGTACAGAAACGCTGCCTTCGTTATTATAGTTGTGGAGAAAGTAAATTAATGCAAAGGATTGCACACAGAGGCCTAATCCATTTGAGGTAAATCAATGCATTGCACATTTAAATTGCTCTGCTTTCCTTCAGAAAAGTACATTGAAGTGATTCATTAGGCACTGAACTGTTCGCAAGAAACAGACCAATTCTCTTAGGCATGCCAGTCCATCTCTGCTAGTTACATTTAAAAAGCAATCAAATCTACTAATAAGTCCTTTTTGCAGACATTTACATCAGTAGAGAACATGATTCCTGACAATTCCGATTAAATAAATGAGGGACAAATTAATCTTGGTTAATATGCCTCAGAACTGATGCTCAAGTTGTTAAACTTAAAAATCTGTCTTTTAATAAAAATAAATAACCTGCCAGTGATGCTTGACTTCCAAGCACCTCCGATAACTTTATAACCTTTATTAAAGTTATGAAGAGGAATCACAAGGCACAATCTGCATCTATTTTAATACCATCGATGTATGTATTTATAGTTTCATTTTAATATTTATAAATTCCCAGGAAAAATTAGCAGAAAGGCACCTTTTCAAGAAAAAGTAATCACATCTCAGTGTAACAGCACTATGCCATGATGTCTGTTTTCCTTCCCTCTTCTTTGAGGAGGACTAACTCTGGCAACAAATGCAATATATAGTGCCAGAAGGTCTTGCTCTACTGCAATCACTGCAATTTATGTTTGCGACAGCGAGTATCTTCTCTCTACCCACAAAAAAGTTACCAGAATTTAAAATAAAAGGCAGTAGGAAACACATACATTTAAATACCTAAAAGTCAATTTGCACTTTATTAAAGATTTAGAGAACAGAAGAGACCTAATATGGAAAATTATTTTTTTAATCCCTTTAAGAAGTCCTCCAAAAGGGTCCGACGCTTTATCTGCAAAACCAGTGATATCAATTTAGAGAGCTTTGTAAGTCCTATATCTCAGGCTCAAAACCCCCACGAATTTAAGCTTAAAACCAAGACCTTTGAGGTCAGGCCCTGTAACAGGAGCGGGTGAAGGATCCGCTCTTACATAGAGCAATAACCCTTTTTTGCTCTGCAGGCCAGCCCACTGCTTCCGATGCCCCAAATCCAGACCCAGGTTGGGTGCCACCAGGTGCCGGGTGGGGAAATGCAGCTGCCTCAGACACACTGGCCCGTAGCGAGGTGATACCCACCACGTATCATGTCCTGCAGCTGCACCTCACTGAAACAAGCGGGATCATTAAGAAATCCTGCTGGTAAATGAAGCAGCACGGAGCCGCTCGAGCCTGGCAGCATCTCTGCAAATGCTCCATTTTTTATTTAATTTTTTCCCTGCTTTATAATTGTTGCAGACTTTTTGCCATGGAGTTTCAGCGATGTATTTCAAGGGCAGGCAGGCACCCACTCTCCCAGAGCCCTGGCCAGGACCCAAGTCACAGCAGGTCACCCATCTGCTCTCTCACAGCCTCCAGCTCAGCCACGTTGTCCCCTTCTCCCCCCAACACAGCAGTGCCCAGGGACACCATCCTTGGAAGTGGTGCCTGATCCATTCGCATCCAGATGTTTTTAATTCTCTGCCTCCTGCTGAAGCTTTCATTATCAACCCCAAGCCTCAGGGTGCCACAGGACCCTACAGTACCTCTCCTGCATACCAGGGGTTTAGGGATGACTTTAGGGCCTTATTTATTGCCCAAATTCCACCGCAAGAGGTGGAACAGCAGAGCTTATCCGCCTGCGCAGCTATGTACCACCCATGCTGTTTCAGCAGCTGCCACTGAGCAGGCCTCTCCCCAAGCAGCAAACTCCCCAGGTGATTTTTCTCTCCCTGGCAGCATTACATGGGGGTTTTTTTGCGCCCCTCCCCACAGAAGCAGCTTACTGGGAAAACCCCAGCGTGGGGCACAGTCTGCTCAGGCGGGATCTGAGCTCATGCCAGGGCTGATGGCAACGCTTGCCACAGCAAAGCCATCCTCCTCCCAAGGTTCTGCCAGCAGATGAGATGAGCAGATTCAAATCCCACCACATTTCCAAGTGCACAAGGATTAACCTGTTCAGCCGGAGGCATGGCACTGTAAACACTTCTAGTTTGCTTGGAAATGTTTTAATGCATCTTTTCTCTAAATTTTCCTCAAACACAACGTGGAGGAGTTTAATTAACATGTAAGGACAAGACAAGAACATCCTTGTATTGCCAGAGGCTTCTGTCCCACATCACAGCAGCACAGTGCCAGCGTCAAGCCTCCCAAATGCCAGTAGGCACCATCCCTGGTCCTGATCCAAGCTTGTACCAGCAGTGTGAAATTTCTTCCAATCTCTTGATGGAGAGCATCTCCTCAACACTGGCCAGGAAGGACACCGAACACAGCCCGACCTTCACATCTGTCACTCAACAAGGGTACAAAGCCATGACATCACTTAATGTGGGTATCTCTATTTGCTCCCATGTCTCATTACATTTCCAGTCTAACTCCAACACTTTGTTTCTTGCAACAGTGCCATTGGATTTATTGCTATAGACAAGTTAGGTAGATACTTCCCATAATAATTAAGCCAAGCCAAGTGAAATCTCAGTTCTGTGATGCTCTCACACACAGTTACTTTGGATGCTGCCTCTGTTCAGCGTGCCAAGAGCTTTGAGGCTTCCACAATCAATCAAGTGACCCAAGTCAGTCACTCATGACTAGGAAAAGGCACATTTCTCCTTTCTCACCACTGATGCCAAGGGGCTGAGACAACCCCCTCCTTTCTGCCACCACCATCAGCCCATTCCACCAACCTCCCAAGCAGCAAATCCAGAGCACTCAAAGCATCAACTCTGCCTGCACCTTCCCATTCCCTCTCCCAAGATTTCTGGATGCCACGGTGGTGAGTGGCACTGGTGGAACAGGAGACAAGCAGGAATGAGGGTATACAGAACACACACCCTGAAAAAAAAATTCAAATCCCACACCCAGAGATCCACATTCCTCTAGGGGAAGGAAGGACCAAAGGAGAAGGAGATTTTAGCTACTTAAGGAGCACAGGCCACCACTACACAGTGGTAGCAAGATCTGGAAATCTATATGGTCAGGCAGAAAAAAGCACCATTGCATTAAAGACAAAACAAGAAATGGTATCACAACAGCCATCCTGAGTATCTGCATTGCTCCAATGCAGGAATCTGCCCTCCAAGCCTGCAATTCCCAAAGAAAGAGGCAAACTAGCGATAGGATTATGTGCAGAGGCTGAATGCTGCAGGGTGATCCCATCAGATCCTATCAGGCTGATGCTCTGCACCCAGCACTGAGCATTAAGAAGTCCAGAACATGGTATCCTCCAGACTAACAAAGGCTCAACTTTTAAACGAAAGAAAAGGCCCTTACAGCACAGCCTGGCTCACCAGCAAGCTGACAAGGAGACTCTCCATGCCCCTCGAGGCAAACCCCTGCGCAAAGTAATCACATGAAAGTGCCAACTAAAAAGGCTGGTGGAAGGAGGGCAGCTTATTTGGCTATTCCTAGATAAGGCCACACAGCCCAAAGACACTTAACTACAGATTGCACAGTGCAACTGCCAGGCAGATCAAATCTTAGTCAGCGGGTCTCATTTTTTAATCACCTTGATGATAAATGTGGGAATTCCCACCCTTATCAAGGCAAGCATCACTGGAGGAAACCAGCCTCTGCTCCTGACCAAATCCTGTTCCCTGCCCTGATGATGCTCCCCAGGTGGGCTTTGCACACCCCTCCTCACAATCTGCACACCAGGGCTGGGCTGTTCCTTCCCTCCCCACCAGCACTAACCCAGCACACACCCCCAAGAGAGGCTTCTCCCCAAAAACCCCAAAACAGGGACAGGCAGGCTGGCCCAGCTCAGAGCCAGCAAGGCTCCTCTGCTCAGGCACCCTCATCCCTCTGGCTGCTCTGAAAGGAGCTAGTGCCTAGCTTAGCATCGGTTACTGGCACCAGCAATAAGTGCTCATTAACTAGTTGTCAGCTGAATGTTGCTATGCTGAGAATACAAAATAAAATTAAAGACAAAGTATTACAGTAACAGAAAGACTTGAAGGGACTATTGTTCATTTAAAACATCTTCTTTTCCTGTACTTTTAAACACTTAGGAGTTGCAGTCCAAATAATTGCTCATCAAGGCATTATTTGGGAGACTAACTATATCTATTAAGCAAGCTGTGTAATTAGGTTATTAAAAATGTAAGATAATTTTGAAGCCGTTGAGAGAGTAGACCTCTACCTAACACAAAAGCATCACAGCTTCATTTTCATCCCTCTCTCCTGGTTTCAATCTCAAGTCAGAAGTCCTAGCAACCTCTCAGAAGTCAGCTACAACAGCAATACATGGTTTTCTAGATGAGGAACCATCGCTCTGATCTCCTGGGCAGGTAGACAAAATGCTTCTGTTTTGACTCAGATACTCAGATCTGGTAATCCAACAGAAGGGAAAAAAGAAGAAATAAAAAAGTCAAACCAAAGCCACAAGCAGCAAACAAAAAACTCATCTCTCAAAGTCCAACCTTCCCTTTGGCCTAAGGTAGTGGGTTCAGGAGAACTATCCCCGTTTTCTGGAGGGCATCACTAACCCCGAGCACAGACAGACCCGGCTCTGGGCAAGGAAGTGAACCCATACCCCACAGCTACAAGTCTACAGGCCAGGGACATCTCTGGGGGAAGAGAAAGATCACTGGAAGCTGTTCAGCAAAAGAGAGCGCACGTTATGCAATTTCCATTTCTGCTGACAAACAACATATTTATAGGACAGGTAAAATAAACTACGTAGCCTGCAAGGCTCAGCAGCCTGAAACTGGGAAGCTAATAGGCCCAGAGGACAAGGAATTGGTTCCCGACATTTGCAAATGGGATGTCACAAAAACGAGACAATTAAATTTTAAAGCAGTAGGGAAAACAAAAGAGCAGGAATCACAAAAGCCAAGTCTCATAAAGAGATGCTTCTCGGGTACAGGAAGATAATGACGCTAACCATTTTTCTACTAGATGGCAGTGTAGTGTCACACTATATAAAAGGAAATCTAGGAAGAAATTGCTTTCTATTTCAAGTGAATCTGTGCTTAGACTTGACTTCAGATAGCATGATATATAACAGTACCCTCATTGTAAGGGGACCTGCCATTAGTCTAACAGCGCAATCGGAGCGATACTCTAAGCTTCTAATTTCCCAGCCAAGCAATACAAAAAGACACCAACCCCCTGAGCTGTTCTGTTACACAGCACAGCTGCACGTACAGCCACGGACAAGCTACTCCGCCTGTTCCAACCGAAGGTATGCTGTAATCAACCAGCTCCGGGAGCCGAGGAAGCAGGTCCCTGCCGCTCAGGATAAGCCAGTTGGGCTTTTCAAGGGCAGGGGCAGCATTGAGGCAACCCCAAAGCTATGGTCTGGGGAGGTTGGCAACTTCAAAGGACGGTGCAGGGGTGACGAGCATTGTCACTAGAATTCAAAGCGCAAACACAAAATGAACAAGGTTGGGGCTGATGGGCGAAGCAGATACTTGAAAGGCAACATTCAGCCATGAGCAACCTTTACTTCCCGAGGCTGCTGTGCGCACAAGCTGAACTTCCGAGGAAACAAGGCACAGCGGCTCGCCAACTCTCCTAAAACCAGCACTAATTCCTGGCGTCCCCCGGAGCTACAGCCTGCGCACCCAAGGAACTCGGGACCAAGGGGCGATTTGCCAGCGATGGAGAAGGCTCTGGCAGAGAGCCGGAGGACCCTTGTTTCTAGGTAAACCCCGGGAGGGCCGCCCCGGGGGTCCCCGAGCCGCGGGGCTGCCAGGCCTGTTCCTGTGACCCCCGTGCGCGATGTTGGCCGCTGCTGAGGACCGGGCTCTGTGCTCCCGGGCTCTCCCCGCCAGCAGATACAATCGGGACAGCCTGCGGGACACCATTTACAGCCCCCAGCTCGCAGCGGAGCGGGGCTCTGGTTTTGTTTGCTCCGCAGAGCCCAACACGCCGTTCCCACCGCGGGCCGGTACGGTTCCCGGAGCCCTCGCTGCACACCGGTGTGCAGCCTCCTCCGTGGCGGGGTGCTCAGTACCGAGAGAGCTCACCACCCAGCGCACACACACACCCCCATCCCACACCCACCCCCGCAGTAGCATCCCTGCCACGACTGCGCCCAGCAGGTCCATCGCCCATCCCGGCGCCGCCGCACGGGCGCTCTGCCACCACCCCAAGCCGGGGTGGGGAGGCTCGGGGCGCACGGGCAGCCCCTCCGGTGAAGGCCCGGTGTTCCCGCACGGGCTCACCTGGAGGGCCGGAGCCGAACCTCCTTCTTGCTGTCCACCACGGAGGGGACGCAGTTGGTGAGCTCGGTCCAGTCGGCGTGCAGCCCGCAGCTCCAGCCGGTGGAGAAGCGGGAGAAGAGCCAGGTCTCCCGCTTGCCGGGCCGGTGGCAGGTGCACTTCTTCTGCCCGGCGCGGCACTCGCAGGGCTGCTCCAGCTGGATGTTGCGGACCAGGTGTCGGCCGAAGGTGGTGCCGCCCGTCTTCTGGATGTGCAGGAAGACGATCAGGTCGTCCCCCTTGATGTTGAAGTCCACCCGGCGCAGCAAATCGCCGGCAGAGAAATTGAAACGGGGAACGAAACGCGCCGGTGTCTC
>VZTU01011816.1:288322-363472 GCA_013400835.1 Zapornia atra | reverse complement strand
CCGCTCCGCCCCGGACCGGACCCGCCCCCCCGCCGGGCCCCGCCCCCTCCGGGGCCTGTCCGGTAGAGGCGCGCGGTAGCCTGCGCGCGTGTTCCCGGAGCCCCGCAGCGGTTCTGCGGGCGGTATCGGGGTGCTCGGCGGTGCGCCTCGCCGCCCTCTGCACTCCAGTCCCGGCCAGGCGCTGCACACACCGAGCTGAGCGCGGCCCGGCACCGGAGCGCTCAGTGCTCCTGCCCCGCCGCCGGACCTCCGACGTCGGTACCTGTCCACCTGATCTCCCTGCGGCTGCAGGCTGCCCGGGGCGGAGGGATCCCTTCGGCGGAACGCGTTTACGGTGCCACCGTCGCCATCACGCATTCCTCTGTCACTCGTCCCGTGGTTCGCCGAGCTGCACGTGCTCTCCACCCACTGACACCCAGGTTTCGGTAGGGTGGATGAGCACGTTGACTGGGTATCTTGACACCTCTGGTAGTTAGAGTTGATTCGGGTGTCAGATACCCGCATACCAAATACACATCTCTGCCGGCATATGGGGAAACCCCTGTGCACACTGAGGGCCTCTGGCTGAAAGAGGTTTTGCCCCATCCCCAGTCCTATCACACAGAATCACAGAGTCGGAAGGGTCCTCCAAAGACCACCTAGTCCAACCCCCCTGCCAGAGCAGGATCACCCAGAGGAAATCACACAGGAACGCATCCAGGCTGGTTTGAATGTCTCCAGAGAAGGAGACTCCACAGCCTCTCCGGGCAGCCTGTCCCAGGGCTCTGTCACCCTCACAGGGAAAAAGTTCCTCCTTAGTTCTGTCCTTCCATGGAGAAGCAGCTGGGGCAGGACCTGTGGTCCGGCCGCCCCCAGTTTAACCAATGTGGGGACTGGGGGACTCAACTGCAGACATTGCACAGAGGTGCTGTGTTTCACATCGCTCCTTCCCTCTCATGAATCCATGATTTCAGGTAAGGCTGGAAATGGCTGAGCTTCTCACCCCCCCGCCCTAGAGCAGGCAGAAGGAGCACTCCTCCCCTGCACAGCTCCTCAGCTTTTGCTCGCCTGTTGCTCATGATGCCTCCATTTCTCTGCCAGGAGCTGAATTTTCTAATATGCACAGCAGACAGAGAAGAAAATAATTTGAAACCACTCTCTCAGACCTTTATCCATCATAAAAAGAAAAGGGGGAAAAAATGGCCTGCCTCCTTTCTCTTCCTCTCACAGTGCTCCTGCAATTCCCTTTAAATAATTTCACCGGGTACATGTAGTGTTTAGAGGGGATGTCTTTATGGTTTTCAACCTTGAGCAACCTATCCTGTCTTTCCCTTCTTCTTTATTTTTTTTTCAGTTGTCTCTAATATTTTGAAAACATTTACACTCACAATAATAGGCAATTTTATCACAAAGATTCTAGGCATGAGAACTACTGAGTTAATTTGCTTCTGTTTATATCTGTCTCTCCAAAATGAATGGATTGCACCATTTAATGAAAACACTGTGTTCTGAAATTCAAGCCTTAAAATTATAAAGATGTTTCTGTGCTTTATATCCATCACTCTCACACAGACATTTATGTAAAAAAAATACATTTGCCTCCAGCTTTATTTATTTTACATTATGGAATAACAAAGATGAGTTCTGGGTTAAAACCCATCCAGAATGCTAATACATGAGAATTAAAAGGAGGGAATAATGATGGCCTAATGTCTACGCTAAATTAATATATACTATAAAAGATATGATGCATACTGGGTTGGTATTCCCAGCAGAGCCATTATTTTGGAATGGGCTAAACAAACAATGATCATCCTTTCACTGATGAGTGATGGTCTCCAGTCTGCTGCCTTCTCACCCACGGTATGTAAATGATGCTCCCTAGCTTTGATCCAGGGACACAAAACATTTGCTTAGGCACTAAAGAAATGAAAATTGCCCCAAACGAGATAAAAGTAGGACAGAACAAGAACTGTTAAGGTTTTACAGCACAGGCAACTTTTGATGGCTGGCGCGGCAGCTGGTTTAAGTTAAGAGGTCAAGCAAAAATGCTGAGCACCTAGTAACGCCAGTGAAAATAAACCTCTGCCTTCTTCCTGGCACATGGTATCCCCCCAATCCCCAAACACATAGATTCTGTTCCCACTCCCCACATATCACCATTCTTCTCTGCTAAGACAGGGGATCCCCCCCCACCCCCATGTGTGTGTGCATGGCCATGCCTGGATGAGCACGTAGGTCTTGTCACTGCTCCTCTCCTACCTATGAGCATCCTCTCCCACTGGCTGGTCCCCTTTGCCCCCACCCCATCAGCAGCTGCCCGCCCAGCACTGCCTCCCGGAGTGCCTCCACTCCCATGCCCTTCCTGCTGCTGCAGATGAGACAGCAGGGTCAAGCTGAGCTGGTGCAGGGTCTCACCTTGGGCTGAACCCCCCTTATTTACCCACAGAAACGTTCAGAAAGAGAAGGGGAGGGGGGATGAAATCTGTGTGCGAAGGCACCAGGTATTTGCCCAGAGACAGATCAATACAACACCTCGCGCCTCAGGCCCTGCATCGATCTTTGCAGCTTCAGGAAACTACTGTTAGCTCTTCGTGCAGGACTGAGCATCACACCCCTGTCTATTTTCTGAAGACCTTTGTTTCCCCAGCATCTGGACCTCACCTCTGCAGTTGGCTGGCAAATGGTGGCTATGTGGCCCTAAGAAAAAGGAACATCGGGTTTGAGGTAAGCAGGATATCGGTGTGTAAAACAGCTTTATTAGGTATTAATGTCTCCAGCTTATGGAAAGGATTGAGATTTCACGTCAGTTCAACCAGAGTAGCTTCCAGCAGAGGCAGGGACAGGGGCACAGGTGGCTGTGAACCCCGCTGGGCTGAGAGGCAAGACTGGGCTGTGGCCAGGGCTGGGGTAACCCCCACTGCTGGGGCACCCGCAGCTGCTGGGGGATTGTGATCTTTCTCAGATCAGAGGGGTAACTATATTTGCACAATAGCACAATTACAATAACTTGATTAAAAGAAATGCAAACGAGCCATTAACTTTGCTTTGCTAAATATCCTTGTAACGTGATTCTTCTGACAGTACCTGTGAAGGGAGGGGGAGAAGACAAATGAAATAACTACAGAAAAGCCTCCTGTGTCATGAAAACAGCATATTTATTAAAATAACACACACAACCATCACCAGCCCAACTGCTGCAGCTTTCTTTTATGGAATTTCTCTCAGCTGGAATGTCTGATGGACAAACAGGCTTGTGGTCAAGGCATCCAAAACCACTCTTCCCCTGATGGGTCTTCAAAGGGATGGAGCAGATACTCCAACCTTGTCCTTCACTGCCCTAGAAGGCCATCTCCCCTCGACCACTTCTGTAAGACTTGTGTAAACCCAGTACTCTGATAGTTTTAGTTCTTTGTTGAGACTGGGTAAAACTAGATTATGGAGTCAAAAGATCACTGGGGAAGAGACAGCATGAAGACACCGCCCTGTTCCCTGAGGAAACAGGGCTTAGAAAAAGTGGAAAAGCACAGAGCAATGAGGTAATCATTGCACAGGAGGAGAAGCGGGGCCCAGAGAAAGGAAATGGCCAGCAAAGGACCAAAGAAATGCTGTGGTGGGAGAGGGGCAGAAGCTCTGCTAGCACTTTACAGAATAAGGCCCTTATCTAGAACAAGGGTATGCAAATGAGCGAAGGCATGGAGCAGCAGGGTGATGAGTAAAACTAATTAGAAAATGAGGCTTGATTATTCATGGACTTGACATATCAGAGAGCAGTTAATCAAAGGAATAATACAAGTTTGCATATTCTTTGTAATGGGAGCATCAAAGCCTTGCTTCTTGTCATGATGACATCACCACCACTCATCCCTAAAACCAAGCACACTTGATGCCAGTGTAACATTTCACTCTGGATCATGTGATGGGTCTTGGAGCGCCTGAGTTATCCAAAGCCACCACTGATTTTTCCAGCTATTGAACTGATCTAGCAGTTATCTCTACTGATAAATGTTTCCTTCCTGAATACAAACTTTGTCCAAAACTCTTCGGGTGTGGGGGAAACTGGGCAGCCTTTAAACGCTTGAGGTGAAGACCTAGAATTGCAAAAGACTCACTTTGCAAGGTAATTGCAATTGTCAGATAATCCCTTACAGTTTCATTTTTTCTGCTGACTGATGGCTAAATACACTTTGTAGAGGTCACACATGGGAAGGTGGACTTGGTGGGAGGGATTCGCACAATATATACTACGTGCAGGAAACTTTCAGAAGTACCTCCTTCCTGGCTGCCCCTTGCAGCAGATCTTGCATTTTCCCCATCAGTTGGAGCCAGGCAGTCTGACTTTCAAGTTACAAGGTACTGGAAGTATTTCCATTTCACACATAGATCTCAGTCCTGTGAAAGGTTTTGTAGGAGGACCTGATGTGGGGCTGGCCTCTGGACATGCACCAAGCTCCTGGGCAACAGTCAGAGAGTGAATAAATGATACTGCCCCATCACCACTGATTCTTAACCCAGTGTGAAATTGGCTGAGAAACTGCTGAAACATCAAATTCCCTTTTGATGAGGACAGCCTGGGACAACTCCAGGGAACAGGATCCATGGGGATGAAAGGGCGCTTTCAAGTATGCCTCTGAGTCAGTGGGAAAAGTGAGACGTTGGGACCGCTCCTGCCACTGTTTGCTTGTCTGAATAATTACAGTGATGGGTATATTAATACCATCTGGTGTTGGAGCCAAAGAGCAACCAGGCATTGAAAGAGATTACTGGCGAGGTGTGCGAATCACCCTTTTGGAGGTGCTTAGGAGCAGATTAGGAGGAATTAGAAAGGGTGTGAGCCAGCGAAGCCCAGGGGCTGCAGCCCATATGGTCCAAGGGACGTTTTGTGCCCACTTCCAAGATATATAATGCAAACCTGGTGTATCTGACCTACTTTAGAAAAAAACCCGCAGCATTTGCCTGCTTAAGGCAGGTAAATGGAGTGGTTTTCAGTGTTGGCTTCACGCTGCAGAGAAAGGCTGTTGGTTCCATCTTCCTACAACCAAAGGGAGATCGTTTCAGACAGCCCTGAAAGGAGCAGTGGGGAAAGGCAGAATATTACCTAATGCTATCTCAATACATAGTCCCGTGTGGAGTAAATACAGTGGGATTTGGTCCAAAAGTATTCAGGAAATTGGAAAGGTAAAATCTGCCCTTCACAGTGAAATTATTCCAGTTTAATTACACTGGTTTTGAAAGAGATTTAGTTAACCTGGTACCACCCTTTTGCCTGGACAGTCTTCAGTCCTAGAGTAGTTAATATCGATTTAACTTAATTTGGTGTCATTCTGTGTACAGACTGCATCCCAGATCCTGTATAAATATTTGATTATTGAAATTGATGCTGAATCCGGGCAATACAAGCTGGGGGGATTTACCTGTGTGAGAGGGGACCAGATACAGGAGCTTAAAAAACACCCAACAAAACCCCAAATCACAGGAAGAGGTCTTAAATTTCCACAAATGAGTTCATGCAATTACCTAATTTGTAAAATGAATGGTAGAATAAATGAAGGCGAAGCAGAAAGAACCAAATAATAACATCACCAAATAATAACAAAAAGGGAGCCTTCAGGCCAGCTTCTTCCAGGAGACTCCTGGCAGAGCTGATGAATCTTCAGGGAGTGATCTTGCAATCCAGTGAAACAAAGAAACGCTCGTTTCACAGTGAGATTTTTGCAAAAGCAGATTTACCAAGGATGGCAAATAAATAATTCACAGCTTCTGAAGATGTGAGGATAAATTTTCTTCCCTTTGTTTCAAATCTAGCTCTGCTGGTTGCGGGTGGCCTACGGCAAATATCCCCCACCAAAATAAAAATGAGGGGCAAAGCAGGAGTTTAACTTTCCAGTTATGTGTTAGGACTCCTAAAAAGGGCAAAGCTCACCCCTCCTCTGCCAGCACGAGGAGGAACACAGGGAAACAGAGTATTTGTGTTATGTTAAAATGAAACGCCTGGAATAAGAAAATATAAAAATACATCAGCATTGAAAATCCAGGCGTCACCACAGCAGGATTCAGCAGACAATCCCCAGCTGGGCTAGGTGTACAGAAAGAATACTGAGCATGGAAATTGCTTGCTCTTTCCCAAAAACACTTAGGGTTCCTGGCATTGCAACACTTTCCAGCATATATATATACCTCCTCAATTCTAGCCATTGGGCCACTTGGCCTGGGGCCAGGCTCTCCCAGGGCTCATGGCCAGCCCCATTGCCAAAGGCACAGGCTGCTCTTTGAATCCCCACTTCGCAGGAGATGCTGCCAGTCCTGCATGTGCCTTAGCTGCCACTTTGCCAGATTAAAATAGTAGCAGCTATTTTAATCCGCTGCTGGAATACATCTGAAGGAATGCCTTGCAATCCCTTTCTTCCTTCCCCAGCTGACGCAGAGCCACGTGCAGTTAGTGTCCCCTGGCTGAATCCATCCTTGCCTTGGACAGGAGGGGTGGATGTGCTCCTGGCTGCAAGCACCCCTTTGGCTGGTGAGGGCTGAGCAGCACCGACTGGCCCCATCATTGTCCCAGCCTCCTGCTCAGCGCTTCAGAGAAGGTTTGGGATGCTGGAGCTCTCTGGAAGGGATAGCACAGGATGGAAGACCAGCAGCACCACCACAGCCTCAGCTTCCCCTTGCTCATCTGATGCCAACGTGAGCTCTTCATGCTCCAGCCGAGAGCTGTGTGATCAAAAATGCCTTGGAGATTTTAAAACACTGCATAAATAAGAGACACTAACTAGACCCAGAGAACCCCTTCTGTGTCTTGAACCTTGGTTTTCTGCTAACTGATCTCATCAGAGAATAAGCGGACAGAGCAGAGAGGGTTAATGCTTTTGCTCCTGCCCCATCACACGTGGCAGGATCCGCTGCTCTTGTGTGTGCACTCTGTCCTAGCAAAAGTAACCTGTGTAAGGAGATGGTAAACGCCTCTATTACTTTAATGCACAGGGCTGGTACCCTTCCTTTTCCCATTCACCTTTGCCTATTAAAGATAAGCAACACGTAACAATAGGGTCCTATATGCTACGGGGTGTATGACAGCACCTCTCAGCATCAGAATTCAGCAGCTCTCCTCCGAGGAAACGCATCCTCCGACTGCACAGAGCTTTTACAGTCCTGCCGAGGTTCCAAGCGATGGTTTTATATAGCAGTGGTAAATTCTTGCAGTTGTTTGTGTCTGAAAAAACTCAGGAGCAAATTGATACATTTCTATACAGTCTTCCAACCTGCCTGATTGATGCAAGCTCGTATTTTTTGAGGGCTGATCTTGGACAGCTTCAGACTCAGGGTTCAGCAGCAGAGGCAGAGGTCCCAGAGCTGGGTCTGATATAGCCATCCCTGCAAGGGAACCCTGATGCAGGAGAGGTTCTCCTTGAGCTGGCCCAACCCAGGATTACCCACCCTGCCCCACAGGACTTTCACTGAAATGGATTTCTCAAACAGGTATGTGCCTTTACACATTTTTGGGAGCAATCTACCATCGCTCTGCATTAACTAAAACACTAAAGCACACGTTGGGATATATAACCTCTGCCATGTCTCTGCTTGCAGTTTCCACCTAGCAAAAAACTCTTGGCCAAGGAGACTACCTCTGCTTGCCACCGGCTGTTGGACCAGCTCCATGGGTTTATGTGAACTGAGGAGTTCCAGGAGCTCCCTCCAACTCCAAATCTTTGAGAGACTCTGGATAAATTAATCTGCCAGAGACCTGGGACTGACAATGGGAGTCTGTGACACTAGGCAGAACACTGTAACAACCAGAAGAAAAATAACTTATCAGAAATACTATTTTCTTTCATGCAAAGAATCAAACTTTAAATGATCCCATCTGTCACTTTCATCTGCACCCTGTTCCATTGGCTGGATTTTGCTCATTAAGATAAATTTCAAGCCAGCAGATCATTTCTACCTTCAGGGCTTTGATGAAATGGAGTGTTTGGGACTTCCTCCCCTCCTCCATTTTTGACAGCTGTGACAGAGGAATAAGTGCATTTCTTTAACGCTGCTTTGCAATTGCATGGAATGTCTTTGACCTTCCAAAAGGGAAAAGCACCACATTCAAATTCCTCCTCCTTTCCCCCATGGGACTGGGAGCTGGCCAGGCCCCTCCAATAAAAGTTTCCCATTCGACCTTGCATCGTAAAACCCTCTTTTCTTTTTTACTCTCTCTCCTCAAAGCTTCCCCAGCAAACCTCTAGCCCTTTCCAGACATGGCCTGGAGAGCTTCTATGTTGTGCAAATGGTCCAAACACCTTTGTTTCTTCCCTGAAAAGACATAAAAGAGATTTGTTGGATTCCTTACCTCATAACCAAACACAACTGTATACTGTGCACTTTGCATGTTACGGCTCCCTGTGCTTTCAGCCCCAATGACTTATTTTACTGTAAGTGTAATTATGCATCAGAGTGGTTTCCTGAGGGATGTGATAAATCATCTGCCGCCTAAAGTCTTTAAATCAAGGCTGAGTGTTTTCAATGGGGTCCTGCTCCCTGTCTGGAGCACACAGAGGCTCTCAGTGCATTTACAGGAGGGTATATAATCACATGGTTATGGTCAGCCCCGGTATTGAGGAATGAGGGGATGGGCGGGAAGGCCTTTGTCGTACAGGATGTAAGGATGTGGGATTAGTTGGACTTAATGGTCTGTTTTGGCCTTTAAATCTATGAATAGGGAAAATAAAAGAGAAAAAACAATCAAGAACAGAAGTCCCTATTACAGCCAGCGTGTTTCCCCTGCTGAAAGCAGAGCCAGAAGGACCACATGCAGCTGGAGCTGGAAAGACGTCCTAGGGTGTGCAGCCCTGTGTGCTGTTCCCTGCACCCAGAGCCCCCATGAAACCCTCAGACAACCTCTGACAAACAAACCCGGGAGCCCAAACCCACTGGGATTTGCTGATGCCTTGCAGAAAACAGCAGTCTTGAGGCCATGCACAGTGCTCAAAAGATTTTCAATTTTTCCCCCCTCGAGGTCATTTTAGGTGTTCCAGAACAAGAAATCTAATGCTTTTTCTATTTCTAAATTAAGCTAATTAAAATTTTAATCTGGTTGATATTATCTCATTGCATAATTAAAAGAGCTTACAGTGCAGTGGTTTGGTGGGTACCAATCCTTTTCTCTTTAAATCTCGTTCCAGTAATTGAACGGAGCTTAGATAGGTGCTTATAAGGTAATGAGCTAACTATCTGTTCTTAACAACGTTCTCCATTTTCCCTCCCAACTGTACCTGCTCCGAGCCTGATTGCTTTATGCAAAGCATGGACAATTACATCCATGATCCATGTGGCAATTTTGGGGACTAGGGGCACCCCTCGTAGGGAGTGGTGCAGACTGGCTCCATGTAGGGAACATAGGGGATGCTCTTTGGAAAATGGCAAATCTGAACTCTACCCTCCAACTGGCTGATATCATCTGCTTAACCATGGGTTATTGCATAATTAATTTCTCCTAGGTCTTTATTAAGTCCCAAAGACTCTTTCTATAGACTAGACTGGCATTGCTCTGCCATACATCTTAAAGAGATTACTGTTAATTAATTTAACTCGTCTGCATACCTAAAACTCAGCTAAACCCTCTATTGTGCCATCTGCTGTCATTTCAGACGTGTAGGACTTCTAAACTCCCATAGGAATTGAAATGGATTAAAACCACCTATTCAGATATAAACCAATTAAGGAAATAAGTTGCTTTTCAACACCTTCCTCAGTGCCCTGTGCAGAGCGGGAGCCAGGCAGACCCCTTCCTGCAGGTTATCTATCCCACCAGGACTCAACTTCCCTGCAGGACTATTGACCTGGTGCTTTCCAAAGACACTAAATTCCCTGAGAGCGTAAATAAAACGTTAAAGCACAATTTATCTACTCCTGGGGCTGAGGGACCTGCACCAGTGAACGTAAATCACCCAGAACATTTATGATCTACTGACACATTTCCCTCCTAAAATAGGAGCCCAACACACGTAAATCCTCACAAACGCTTCCCTGGAACAGAGCTGAGCAGCAGCATGACTGACATGGAGGGCTGTGTGGGCATCCCATTCCCATTGTCCATGTTGTGCTTGCTGAAAGCAGGCTGCCATCCCCATCCAATTCACCCCAGCACATCACTATCACCCAGACAGTGTCACCGAATCTGGCCAGGAACCAGCACAACACCCAAGGCCGATGAGCCCGTGGATGAGTCAAGGGCTCTTGCTGCTGCTGCAAACCAAACAGTCAATAATTACATTAATAATGAGCCAGACCTTCCAGTTGGCCGAGTCACAGTAGCTGGAGTACTTTTTGTCAGTAAACAATTTTAAAAAAAAGAAAAAGCAATTTTCTGTCCAAAGCAAACATCTCTGTGCAGGAAGCATCCCTGGATAAAAATTGCTCTGTATTTCCATAAGAAAAGCAGAAACCATTTCAGGTATAAAAATTCTTGTTTTTCTGCAAAACGCACACAAAACCCTTCATGAGAGGGTTTGAAAACAGTTTGCTCATTTCTCAGGTAGCAGGAGCTTCTTTTTTGAGTAGAAGGCTGCAACCAGGGTTAAAAAAAGGAGCAGCTTCTACCCAGCTGTATTGTCAGCTACCCTTCACAAGCCTGTCTGGGATTAACAGGGTGACAGCAGCCAGAGAGCCATCTGAGTGCTGAGATGTGGAGTTCACACTGTGGAAGTGAGCCCTAAGGTGCAGCATGCCCAGGGACAGCCTGCAGCCCTGATTTGGGCAGGGAGCATTGCTGTAAGCTGGGGAAGACCCAAGGAGCTGCCACCTGACCGAGCTGAGCTCGGGCGCTCACCTGCTTCTTTAGGTCTTGCCTGGAAACGGGTGCAGAATTGCTTCACTTCTCCAAACCAGGCAGCACTTAAGCAGAATCCATTTCCTAAACAATAATTCCCTTCCAGGGTAGTCAGTAACTCTGTGCAAGGTGAGTCCCAGCAGCCTTCTCTCAGTTTAATTTGCACACTGGTTTTGTTCAGGACGCCGTCCCTGCATTGCTCCCTCTCCAGCACTGGCATTTTCCAGGCTGGCAGCCAAAGGGATGCTTAAGTAGACATTTATGCAGACAGAAAGCTAAAACAGTTTGCATTACATTAGCTCCAAGAGGGGATGGACAGAGGGCAGCAGTTCGCTTCTAGGCAAGGGGTCTGTGCCAACGTATTGCTTAGACATGGAGTTTCTTTGCAATGGGTGTACCATCCTGCCCATGGCAGGGAATCATCTCTACCTATACCAGACCCTCCACCTCCCTGCCAGCATAGGTGTGCCTCTCAAGTAAGGTGGTGAGGCATCAGCCTGCACTTTCGTGACAGTCAAAAAACAAGGTATAGTTGCTACAAATGGAAGGGTCCACACTCCATCACACCACCCTTCTTGAATACCCTTTCAGGAGTACTGGAGCATAGGATGACAGCAGTGTCCGTGGGAAGGAATCTCCAGAGCCTCTCATCCAACCTCCCCCTCAAAGCAGGGAGGAAGTTGGGTCATAACCCACCCTTAATGAGCTTGGCTTTGTCTAGTTAGGGCATGAAAACCTTCTAGGATGTGCATGCCACAACCCCAGCAGGTGAGCAGGGATGCAACTCTCTCACAGGGAAGAAGTGTGTCCTGATGTCCAGTTTGAGCCTCCCAAGCTGCCGTTGCCCCTTGTAACATCATTTGCCTTTACCAAGCAGACTTTAGCTCCATCATTTCCACAGTTTCCCTGCAGATAGCTGTAGGCTGCTGTTCAATTCGCCTTCACTGGTCCAAACCAGCCCAGCCCCATCAGCCAGAACCCTGCAGGGTAGGCATCCCAACCTCCTGAACATCTCCATAGCCTTCCTCTCCAGTTTCTCCTGTTAAACTGGGATCAGCCAGATCTGGTAGTATGCGTCTAGGTATTTCACAGCATACATCCCACTCCCTCGGAGCCAGCCAAGCAAGGACTGCTCCAAGCCACCACTGAGGGTGGCACAGGGACCTCCCACACATCTTCTCTGACAGACCTGCTGAGGCACCCAAGTTAAGCAGGCAGAGAAGTGAAAACATTCAGTTACCATTTATCCTGTTCACTGCACTGTCTGAAAGCTGCTGCTTGGGTAGGCAGTAAAGCAGCTATGGTGTCAGTGGCTCAGCAGATGTTCACTATTTGGTGACACCCAGCTATGCCCTAAAGCCTTCACAGCCTCCAGCCTGAGTCAAGTTCTCCCTCTCCACTTAACTGCTTAGCTTACATGGTGAAGCAGCTCTCCCCAACATCCTTGCAGCACGCCAAACAGTCTTGCTGTCGGGCCTCAGATTTCAGTGTGATCGGTAATCAGCACATCAGCCATCAGAAGTGGGTTATTAAAATATCTGTCATGATAAACAATGTAAAATAAACGCAGATAAATTGTATTACTCTGGGTCATTTAGCTTTAAGTGCGGCAGCCTCTGTGTTTTTTGCCACTTAAGTGATATGCAGCATGAAACGGCACAAATAAATACAGATGTAGAGAGCATTAGACACACTTTGTAAGAGCAAATTATGCACGTTCACATTTCATTCTAGTTAGATCAAAATTAGATGGTTTCCTCCATTATCTCAGTAGATACACTAAAAGCCAGTGATTTATGAAAGAAACCGGTGTGAATGCCATTATAATTGATTAACCTAAGAGACTGGTGACCTACTTATAGGTATACAAATATGATTATAATTGTGCAGTAAGTAATTGAATGTTCTGCAGGACTTCTTTGTAATGTGACTGTAATGCATAAAAACAAGAGGGAGACAAAAGGTTTCCACCCTGCGCAGTGTGCTGAGATCCTAGGAGAGGTGCTGAGTGCTTCCTGCTCTTGTCAAGGTGAATAGGTGTTGAGACCTTGCAGAATCAACCCCCTCGTGAAGGGCAGCCTTTCCCATAAATAGACTCTCTCTTGGACAAAAGGCTCCGGCTTGCTTTGTGGCTGGGGTAACTTTTGACATGCTGAGCAGATCTCATCAACCAGGAGATGCTGCAGGCAGACCCCTCCCAATTCATCACTGCTGGAGCACCTCCTGGAGGGCTTCCTTTGGGTCAGTAAATGGGGAGAGGCAGATCCAGATGAGAAACCCTGCAGCTACAAAATGAAGCTCCAGGTCTGCATTTCAGAACCACTCCTTTGCAGCAGGACTCAGGACTGCTGCAGTGGGTTGGGGAATCTGCCAAACCTCGGGTCTCTACCAACTGTGGCTGAGAGTCCAACCACTGCCACTGCATCTGCTAATGGGCACCAGCGTCCACATTGCCTGTGTTACAGTCACAGGGAGGGCACAGCAAGGAGCAGGACCGTCTCGCTGCCTCCATTGCTTTGCAATCCACACACAGCGCTGTGGCAATATGTAGACAGTCTCCAGATGCTGGAAGCTCTTGGGTTGAAGCCCAAAGACCTTATCTAGACCTTGCAAATGGCTCTAACCCTGCAATCGCTGGTGATGCTCTTTGCTAATTAAGTCTCCCAACACCTCGGCAGCATGCATCCTCCTGGACCACGTACCAGCATCACCCAGCCCACAGCTGCCTAGAGGCTCTCACGGCATTATTATGTGTCACAGATTTTCCTGTATCTTTTACTGCCAGTCACTTCCTCCGACTTAATTTGTCTGAACTCCTCTGCGTGGACACGGGCGGCAGAGTTAACCTCTGACAATGACACACACGAGCTCTCTGCAGAACAAAATTCTAGATTCTTAATTTGAATAGCTAAATACACTGAAGCCCAGTGATGAATTATTTAGGATTCATACAAATTCTGATGCTACACACTGAATTAGACTTGAATGTACCTCTGCAGCCGTGACTCCTGCTGCCTATAGCTCCATCATGGAAAAGCATCCATTTAAACCCTCCGGGATAAATGATCTGTTGCAATTCCCTGGACTAGAAACACTGGAGATGATGTGGGAGCCAGGACTTGCTAGGATGGGATTGAGTTAATTAGCACTGTGTCTGAGGAGAGCTGTAACAGAGTAATGAAACAAATAGAATAAAAGCGGTCTAAAGTCACGCCAGTGCATTGGGGGCACTTGCTGCCAGCTGTGGTATGGTCAGGATTGTACCCGTGGCTGCAGGGCGATACATTTATCACACATTGCTCACGCTGGAGTAGATGGATGGGGAAAAGGGTGCTGGCAGGGTCAGTATAGCCCTGCAAGAGCTTTCTGGCACGATGTGTGCTCAGGGCAGAAATGCGGGAATCATTGCCAGCAGCCCCTTGCTGCCACAGCAAACCCAGCTCAGTGTCAGCCCTACTCAAGGAGAGCCAAAGCCACCAGCCCCTAAACCCTCACGCACGGTGGGGTCACAGAATCACAGAATTGTAGGGGTTGGAAGGGACCTCCAGAGATCATTGAGTCCAACCCCCCTGACAAAGCAAGTTCCCTAGGACAGGTCGCACAGGGAGGCATCCAGACGAGTCTTGAATATCTCCAGAGAAGGAGACTCCACACCCCCCTGGGCAGCCTGTCCCAGGGCTCCCTCACCCTCACTGTGAAGAAGTACTTCTGCATATTTGAGCGGAACTTCCTGTGCTCCAACTTGAAGCCATTGCCCTTGTCCTGTCCCTACAAACCACTGAAAAGAGGCTGGCCATTTCCCTCTGTCTCCCACACTTGAGATATTTATAAACATTAATAAGATCCCCTCTTAGCCTTCTTTTCTCAAGGCTCCAGTACACACAGCTCCTGCAGACGCTGTAGTCAGGGATGCACTGTAGCACCAGGAATGCCTGGTTCCCCAAAGTTAACCTTAACCCCAGGTCCTGTATCAGCTGAAGGTGTCCCACTTGTGGCGAGGGGGCTTGGGAGCGCTCAAAGGACTCCTGTCCCCTCCGAACCCTGCCCCAGCCTCTTGTCAAGCGCATGCTGGCAATGGCCCCATCGTACCCTGAAGGAGAGCAGCACTTCCACTCAACTGCAGTGCTAGACGTGTGCAGCTCACCCCAGGGAAGAGTTTTCATCCCACCTCTAAGCTGGACATGCAGGTGACTGGATGAAGATGGCCGTGTTTGACTTCTGCATCCATCCTTTCCGATGCTGACAGCCGCTGAGGGATGACTGACAGGTTCTGCTTCTTCAGCATGTTTTGCATTCTACTCCATATTCAGTTGTCTGGAAGAGGAATACATTGGCCCCAGCAATGCTGCGTGTGAGAGAGGTGCTGGCTTCTGCAGAGCAAATAGTTCAGGGTATTTTTACAGTTGGCATAAAAATACTGACACAGTGTGTATGACTAGCTCGGTTATAATGAGTGGGGCCAATAAAGAAAGTGTAAGGGGAAACAAAGAAGAAACCCACAAGTTAAACTCATGGTTTACAGCAATCAGACTCTTCCTTTTAATTTTTAAACTTCTCAAATCCCAGCTTCCACCAAAATGAACCAGTAAAGGATAAAGAGAGTTGCCAAGTTGCACTATTTTGAAGCAGAGAGATGACTCCCAGCTTGGCCAACTATTCTGCCTGCCAAACGTAATCTACACTAAAATGACAAAGGATAACAACAGAAAAGACCACGTACTGTCTTCAGTCCATATACAGCCCTATATCTGTCTCTACCACAGGGAACTGGAGCTCTGCCCAGCAGTGGTATCTCGTCCTGAGCGTTGCCTGTCTACCAAAAACTAAAGAAAACTGCTGGGGACAGATAGTGGCTATTAGCTGAACTGGTGAAGTGATACCCGCAGTTCTGCTTAAACAAGGGGAGAATAAATAAACCCAGCCTGGCTTTCTCTGCAGCCAAACTCCCCATGGCTGCTGCAGAAACAACTCTGTCGTGGCTTTGCACAACCCACTGCTGCTCCGAGCGGGCACAAGCCTGACCCACACAAGCCTCATAGGAACTTTGTTTCCCGATCCCCATGACACATCTCTTGCTACCTAGCTTTTCCTTACCCCTACCAGCAGCAGCTGGGTCAAACCCCTAGTTTCTGCTTACCCCCTTCATTTCAGACCTCCCCTCCTTTAAGTTGCAGCTCTACAAGTCCAAGTGCAGGGACAAGCTTGCTAATATGAACTGTGGGGCAAATCCCTACGGGTGTCACCTGTACCTCTCTCATTCCCACTATACACATCAGCTGCTCTTCCTTCCTGAGCATTGCTCAGAGTGATGACAGTCCTGCAGTGGAACAATACCAGCTTCAAGCCTGTTGCAGAAATTAAAAATCACTTGTTTCTAGTTGGATGAGAAGCTTACTAATTAGCCACCAGCTTTTGGGTGGTGATTCTGCCACATAAATAATTGCAAGTCCACAAAAGTGTTCCACTGGTAGGGTTGTTAGCAGGAAAATGGGAATTCAGTTGGAAAGCATTAATAAACCTCGAGGACAACAGCTATTACGGTGATTGATCCACTATCCCAGTGTACACAACTCATGCAGGATGGAGGAGCAGAGGTTATAGCACAGGAGGCTATGCTGAGAGGAGGGAAGGAAGGCAGGGTTGTTGTAGAGGTCAGGGATAAAAATCGGTACTGTCAGGTTCAAAAGCATTTGAAAAAGCCACATATGTTTTTCAAAGCTGGCTCAAAATTAGATTATTTTAGTAGTCTGCAGCATTTGCTACTTAGACTGTTGCTCTTTTTTTTTATTATTAAACATGGATGATGGAAGCAGAAGGGGTTTGTGTGCATCACAGGGCAACTTCTGTGTCCAGTCCCCAGGACCAGGGGATGCTGCAATGCAGAGACTGCAGGCGCCCTGAGGGACAGACCCAAATGTGCCCAGTGCACCTGTGCCTCCTCCTGAGGGGAGTGATCAGACCACCAAATTGCTTCAAGGGCTGAAAGAAGGATGAAGGAGAGAACCAAGTTGCCCACCGTAATGCCAGGAATCCCTAGCCCAGTGTCCTGAGTCTGCCATGGGGCTCTTTCCCACTGGGAGCAGCTCTCCTTCCTGCTGGCATGCAGCAGCAGGGGTTTGTCCTTTGGCACTTGCTGAAGTAAGTTGTTAGTCTGCCTGGATAACAATGCTAGTAAGAAAAGGAGAAGGTGAGCCTAAGCTGGCTTGTCTAACATGTTAGGAACAAGCAGGCCTGAAACATTGTGCTCTCCTGCATCTCCCTTCCACCTCCCTGGAAACATCCCTTCCTGCAGGGATATCGTATCCCAGCCCAGCAGTACGGCCTTCACAGGCGTTGAGTGGAAAACCTATGGCCATAGGGGAGACAGAGCACTCACTGGGAATTCAGGTCCCTCTGCCCAGCACCACCAGTGTGGCTGGGTGCAGACTGTGATCAGCCCCAAATTCTCCACATCACACCATTACAGTTCAGGCCAACAGCATGACAGGGTGTTGAGCTCACTGCAGTATTTTTCCTTCCAAAAGGAAACAAAAACAAACTCTTACCAGTTTATTATTTCAGCTAATTATGTGAACCAACAGTATTTCATCCAAACCATTTTAGGAAAATAATTGGAGAACGTTTGCAAAACCCAAGCAACCATTTTTCTCCTGCCAGGGTGGCAGATGCAAACATAAAGAGTAACATGTCCATACATCTCCAATCTCAACTTCTTATGAAACAAAATAAAAGCAATCTGGTTGTGAACTGATCCAAAGCAAATACAATATTTCAGAACACTCCACATTTAGTTGGTGGGACTGATTTATACGAAGCAATCTAAAGACCAGTGTGCAAGTATGGAGGGGAAGACTATTTCCCCTTCACACTTTCTTACCTCGCAGACGTTGTTTTTGTTCTGCAAGTGAGGAGCCCTCAGCCTGCGCTACCATTGAAGGATGAGCACTTGACAGGTTCTGATGGCACTTCTGGAAAGGTTTGCCTCACAAACCAGAGGTTCTCTTTCTCACATGTAACGCTTTGCCATTTATTGTGTGATCCAGGAGATCATCACATGGTAGTCTTCAAAATAAGTGTTGCCGAAAGCATCCCCTGCCCATCTTCAATTAGCAGGCACTGTCTCTATTCCCAGCTTACTGACTTAAAGAGAGGGAGGGAGAGGGCAGCATCTTTCATGGGACAGCTCCGTGCACTGGCTGAATCTCCGTGCCAGCAGCCAGCCTGCCTCTGCTGAGCCCAGGGCAGCAGGATGGGAGCATCCTGTGCCATACCCTCTCCTTTGTCACACACCGTCTTAGAGGCAAAGAGCTCATTGTGTTTGAGGTTTCCACCACCCCTTTTCTGAGGAAATGTCGCTAGAGCCATTGTGTCTGTCCTGTTTTTAGATTTCATGGTTAGTTTCCAAGATTTAGTGGCTTTTCGGCAGGCAGAACACCACCTCAGGTCTGTGGCACTGCAGTCCTACTTGGAGATAATTGCCAAAGTAAATCAGAAACAAGGGGGGACCTAATGAAAACGGGAAATCACATGCTTTAAACGTGAAATTTTAAAGGGAAAAAAAAAAAAAAAAGAAAGAGAGGAATACCAAAAGGATAATTGTTATTTTTGGTAAGGAGGCCATTGAAGGATTTCTAAAACCAGTTCAGTCCCAATTCTCAGTTTGCCTTGCTAAACCTTGATCCATCCTTTTGCAATGAGCTTAAGCATCCATTTCTCAGGGACCCACGGGCTCTCTGAATTAAATCCTCCAGCCCTCCATCACGAGCTGCAGTCAGGAGGGATGCCAGGCACCTGCTCTGGAGGGTTACTGCTGCTGCCTTGGACAGAAGTGCTCCCGAGTCCTTCCTCAGCTTAACTCCATCCCATCCCCTGTTCCCTGGGAGAACCAAAGCTGCATGTTGCTCGAAGACTAGACCCAGCCAAATCGATGCTTTACATCCAGGCATTCTCAGTATTTGGGCTGCAGTGACAAAACAGCCGCTCTGTGAATTAATGGAAAATCTTATGGCAGTGCCAATAAACAGAGATGCTAATTAATACCCATTTCAATTCAATTCATTCAGGGCTCAGATTGCTAACCAGAGCTCACCTTCCCCCACACCCAGATATTGCAAACCTTCAAGCAAGGCTGGATGCTTCCATCGGCTCCACGAGGAATCTAGCTGCTCCCTGGGCAATGAGCTGTAATGTAAGCTGATTTACTGCACAGCCCTGCTGCTGGGTGGGCCAGGATTCCCAGGACGTTCGAGGCCTTTTCTGCAATGAAATACGCTTGCCATGGAGGTCAGGTAAATGTTGCATTCATAAGCATTTTTCAATTAGCACTGAAGACTGTCTCCAGTCTCAAAGTTCAAATACTTGAAGTCTGAGGGTTGTTTGAGGTTGAGCATGGGTCGAACTGGGTCTAGCCCTCCATTTATTTTCTAAACACTGACTTTTCGGCCATCTTTATTTACCATAATTAATACTCCCTTAACGTAGACTCTCCCTGGACTTGTTCTAGGATGTGCTGTACTCCTTGTTCTTGTGTGAGTAGCGTTCCCCAACCAGAGCACAGCCCTGACTTGATGACTTGAATTTTCAAAGGCACTTTGTTTCTTATGGAAGTCATATTATCAGTGCAAAAAAGCCTCGCCTCTTCTTTTCTGTGGCAAAGCAGCCTGTTCTTCTCCAGATGGAAATGGGAATGTTCC
The DNA here is from genome assembly GCA_013400835.1 of Zapornia atra. Classification (NCBI taxonomy): domain Eukaryota; kingdom Metazoa; phylum Chordata; class Aves; order Gruiformes; family Rallidae; genus Zapornia; species Zapornia atra. The sequence continues at coordinate 343,990 of VZTU01011816.1, read as the reverse complement.
CATAATTACACGCTGACCTGTATTGAGCAAGCCAGCTCAAGCGCTATCTTAGCTCTGCGTGGCCGGACTTTATCAGATTTATTCTATCTGGAGGAAGTCACATCAGAAATAAATAACTTCAGCTGTATATTGGAGTGTTTGAAAAGCAAATTATTTGGCAGGTATTCCCCCTTTCTTCTCCTTAATTCACTCGGTTTATAGGGCCATTAATGGATGCACCCTGGGCTGAAAGCGTAGCCTTAGAAATGATGAGACAACCTCACCACTCTTCCACTTCATGAAGTTTTATTTTGAGTCCCTTTTTCTTCTTGCCCTCTAGAGACTTCATGCACTGCAACATTTTCGAGTTGCTGCTGCCAGCCCAGGAGGATGGCCAGGAGATGAGGTCCTTGCAAGGCAGAGGGATTTTGCTCACTACCATCCCTGAAGGACAACAGCTCCTTCCTGCAGCTACAGTTCTGCAAGTCCTCTGGTGCATCTCTGACTCACCTTCTTGCATGCACCATCCTTGCCCCCAGAGCTCTCCCATGGTGCATCCAGTCAGAACAGGGTCCGGTTGCGGGATGGACATTGATGACCTCTTGGATGGGTCAGCACAGGCACTGGTTCCCCCCGCAGGGTTGCTTCTTTCATTGCTGTGGTCCCTTCGTGCTGCAAGCATGACAAATGCCAGAGCTCTTCAGCCATTTTCCTCTAGGAGAATTAAAGTTTTAATGATTAACCTTTATAAATTACAACAGCAATGCTCTAAATAATAAATAGTTTCTGGCCAGGTCTAGCCCTCTGAGCTATTATTCTCCAGCATGATATGCTGAGCCCCCATCTGCATTTATTTTCCATACTGTATTCAAGTCCTCTTATGTCATTGAGATAAGCAGTCAGGAGATATGTGTTTTCCAAAATGATGTCCTCATTCATCATTTCTTCCTCGCTGCTCAGCCTGATTACATTTAATTCAAGAAGAAAGAAGCCTCGCCTGGGCCCACTGAGCATATAAGGTTAAAAAAGCAATGCAAATGAAGCAATGGCTTCCTGGAGAAATGGCTACAGAACACAAAATAACAGCATCCCTTATCAGCACCAGGGTTGTGTACTCTCCTCCTCATTTGCAGAGAAAGCTCAGAGCACAAATGACCCATTCATCAAGATCAGCAGGTACAACTCTGCTTTAAACACATATGCACAACAGCAACCACCCTCTCCATTAACAGGGAATGAGCTTTGAGCATTAATTCCATCTGATATTAATGCAAAGCTTAATTACAAATAGAGATAGGGGAGCGAAAGCTTACTGCAGCCCAAGCCCTTTGCAGTGACACTTGGCTTAGGGAGAAATATCTTTTGTTTCTACAAGTTCTTCTCTGTCGCAGCATTGGCTGCTCCAGGATGCAGCAGGGAGAAATAATGCCAAAATGTGTCTATGCATAACGTAAGCAGTGGCTCTCCAAGCCTGATGAAGGATTCCTTGTGACTTTGCACACTCATCCTTTCCATGGCTGCCCAGGATGCTGCCTTTGGGCATGCAGAGCCTCCTCACCTCACAGCGGGGAGTGGGAGGGGAGAGGTAGCCCCAACCTGAAACGCTCATCTCCTGCATCTTCTGCAGGGATGCAGCCACTCTGAGTTGCTCTTTACCAGCAGATTGGTGCAGCCTGCACCAGCTCTGAGCCAGGAAGCTGCGCTCTGCCCTGGGTCTGGTGTGCCAATCCTGCGTCCTCCTGGGCGCTGGCACAGCTGCTGCTTGTCCCCCCCGCCCCCCGTTCCTCAATGGCAGTAATGACATTATTGTTGGAAAGATTGGTGTGGTGCAGGTGGTGACTCGGTTCGGTGTGGGAGTCCACACATGAAGCTGATGGGACTGGGCTTTGCGGATCCTGGTCAGCACACAACTCTGCAAGGGACCAGCGACCACCCCCCCTCAGCCTGAGCAGGGGGGACAAGATGGGCTGGCTTCTCCAGAGCCAGGCTGGCACCCGCATGTTAGCAGAAGAAATTTCCTACTGGGAAAGGCGGTTTGCGTATTTCCTCTAATCAGACTTCAAAGAAACACCAAAGCAGCCAGGGAAATGAAACACATAGTGAGACAGCTGAATGGGCAAATAAACACAGGCGAAAAAGCCTGAGTCTCTGATGAAACCAACACAGACCAAACCTCTGGCTTTAAAATGAAAATTGGAAGGGTCTTAAAAGAGCTGGGTGGCTTCCTGGCACATTCAAAGAGCAGCAGATCTGCAGGTCCAAGCTTTGCCCCAAAGTCACAGCACCATATGGGTGCTCAGCACCTCAGGGACAGTGCGGCTGCCCATCCCACCCCTCCCAGGGGCACAGAACTGTGGAGGCACTGGGTCCCCAGCTCCCACTGCCTCTCCGGGATCTAACATTCTTCTGGCAGACTTGTTGATGTTTTCTGTTAGAAAGACTTTCATCATTTAGAGTAACTGTTCTGAAAAAAACCCTATCTCCCCCCATGAAAGTTGTGATCAGCACTGATTTGGAGAGCCCAGCGTAACTCAGCTTGCATTAAATGCAAATGAGCAGAGGTGGTTCTTCACACTGGGACTGTTTTCCACACGTGCATCTGAAAATACCTAGCTGATCTGTCCTGGGTTTCTTACAGCTTCCCCCAAGACTGCAACATGGCCAACACACAGGGTGTCACCCGCACTATCCAACCTTGTGATGTTTTGCTCGCAGTGCCCCATGAATGCTTTTGAAGCACATCCTCAAAGGGATGGAGATGCCCTCTTCCTATTGAGGTATCTCTGAAGAATAGTTCACCCCAATTTGTTCCCTCAGGACAGTTCAACCTCAGGCTAAGCTAGCAACAGGCTTAGGGTTTCACACAGCAGCTATGGCACTCCCCAGGAGTCTTTCAGTAGGTGCTGGATCCAGACCCATAACTTGCACCTAAGTGTCCTCCTGGGATCTAATGCAGCTGGCTCTCCAAAGGTTCCTGTGAGCAGACAGGCACCTCCTAGATACAGGTGCAAGAGGGCAATATGCCAAAGGTAGGTAAAAGGTTTGCTCTCCACCTGGAGCAGAGAGGCATGCAATTTGGGTTGGTTGCCTGCCTGTAAAAACTCGTAACAGAAGTGCAGGAAGGTCCCTGTTGTTCAATCCCCTATAATACAAACAATCACGGGCTGGATGGAAAACTGAGATTGTGCATCTGAAGGTTTTAATAGCAGAGCCATGTCCGGGAGCAAGAAACCACAAGATACCAGCAAATCACTCAGGAGGGTTGCTGCAAGCAGCAGTTGCTGTGGTTGCAGCCCATGCACAGCCTGGGGGCTTCTGACATGGAGACACAAGGCTCTTTCTAGGGATGCAGAAGAGCAAACGGAGTTGGGAGAGAAGCAGCCCATGACCTGTCGCTCCCAGAATCTGCCTGGGCCAAGCAAGCCCATGTTCAACCTGCCCTCAGAGAGGAACCCCCAAGACTGGGATGGGGGAGCAGGGCTGCTGCCCCATGCAACAGGCTGGGACAGCAGAGGAGGGAAGTTGTATTATCCCTTTGAAGCTACAAAGGAGGCAAAATGTAATTATAATCATCCGAACTGGAGTTCTGCCAGGACATCAGGGCTAATGGCCTTGCTCTTGCAAGAAGTGCCATGGGATTTTTCTAATGATCACAAGTGGTCAGGACCTCAGTTTCACATCTCATTTGGAAGATAACGAAGAAGTCTCCCATTTATTTTTTGGTCTGAAGGGAGGGAAGGACAAATTGACTATGTCAAAGGGCACAAGGACTTAGAAATGTAGATTCTTTTGCTCAAGATGTGACTGGCAGCACTGACAGCTGGGAGGGATGGTGGAGGGAAAACAAGAAGCAAGGAGGAAGCGTGTGTGATTTCATACGACTCCTGTTAGCGCTTCAGCTTTTTCTGAATCTGCTGTGACTCCAGTGACATTGCTGAAAGGAAGGTGAATCTTTTTTTCTTATGAGTTATTCCCGCTGTAAAATATATTTGGAGGGAATGAGTTTATAAAGCTATCTCTGAGATAATTGGCAAGGATACTCCACTCTCCCATGAAGGTTATGAGTGGGTTACAAGAGGGTCTTCGCTTTAAACTCAGAGCAATGAGAAATTAATAGATCTTGCAGTGTCAGTCCCAAGGCAGAGGATCGTGATAAACTGGAAACAGGCAGAGAGGCTCTCTGTAAGTTACAGAGTAAGGGAAGAGAGATATATCAGACCCCTGGGAGTTACACAGATTCAAACTGACACCTCTGCCGAACGCAAGCGTAGTGATTGCCAATAAAAGGTCAGTGCAATTTGAGAGGACAGATATTGCCTTATCCTCTGAGGAGAAGTGAGTGTGGCATCTCCAGAGACCCTGCCTGTTGCTTGCCTGGAATCGGGAGCTCTGCCATTGGAAGCTGCACCATAGCCAGCATGGGCAAGCGCTGCCTTTCAAAGGGAAAGCTGCTGTGCATACAGAGAATGATTTCCCTCTTTCCAGCCATGATTTTTTCCATCTCTAAACTCTTTGCACAGTCTGCATCACCCTTTTCTTTCTTTTTTTTTTCTTTTTAACATTTTTTTTATAGTAGGAGCATAAGAAGAAGCGATCACACCCTGGAAAACTGTAGAGAAAGGTTTGGACAAGAGGAAGAATTGGCAAGGGCTGCTCTGGAAGGTCATTATGTGCATATTGGCTGTTGTATAGATGGAGCTGCCGGAGTGGAGAAAGAACTGGCTGTGATATTGATGAGAGTGAGTAGTTAAATGAAAGCAGTTTGGGTTGCAAAATATAGACTGCCATTGAGATCGATACTGGAATCAGTTTAATTAATTTGTATGATCAATAACCTGGAAGGATGAAGGCACAGACTGGCAATGCAATTTGTTCATGGTACAAAACAATCACGGAGGAGCAGTCAACGAACAGGATGATGCTCTCCAGCTTGGACCAGGAGAAGCAAGGTGCATGCAAAGAGCACGTGAAATGACAGTGGGGACAGCCACCAGAGACAGGGTCCATCTCATCAACCTCCCACAAGAAAACAGAGTCTCACAATGAGTAAAGCTCAGTCCTGGAGCACAGCACTTGACCGTGGGGAGCACAAGAAGCACACAGCAAGAGTGTGCCGAAGGGAGCCCAGCCGGACGTAGGATGGGATGCTGGTGTCAGTAGGGAAACAGGAAAATCCTGCAGCACTGTGTGCCTTGATTTCTTTGTATGGGAAAGAGCACAAGCGACACACTGAAGGTAAGGAGAGCTCACAAGTTTAGACATGCGTCCATGGAGCAGAGACCGAGCAGTGAGGATTAGTTGCTCCAGGATTCAGCAGGGCAGCTGGGAGACCACTGACTGAGGACATGTGTTTCAGAGGTGGGACAGACAGTGCACCGTGCTGGCAGAGTAGGAGGAGGGAGCCCTTTGGGTCTGAGGACATCATGCATTTCAGGCTTCAGGTGAGCAGGGACAGGATGTAAGCTGAAAGCACCAGTGGCAGGGTCGTCTGACTACAGCACACTCTTCAGAGGCTGTAGGAGAGCCCTTCAGATGAGAGCTGATGCTGGTTAGATTAATTTCTCAACAGCCTTTGGGTAAAACTCTGATAAAACAAATTCTTTCTTCTCTTTTGCTCCCCCGTACCTCTTCAGGGGAACCCTTGACTCTGGAGGAGCCATGTGCACACCTCTCCTGCCAGCACTTGTGCCTGAACTACTCAGGGCTGGAGCCCATGCTGGAACTGTGATGTTCCATCCGAGCCATGCAGTGATGGGAAAGGGGATCTCACAAATCCCCTCCCTTTGCTGGGGCTGGCAGCAAGGGGGAACGTGCCTCAGCCATGAGCAGGGGACATCAGCATAGCTCCTATTTCTGGACCAAAAGGAAAGGAGAGAGCATATGGGAAGGTAAGGACATACATGCCAGTCCCTGGGGAAAGAGGCTGAGAATTCCCTCGTGTTTGCTGAACTGCAAACCTTGTCAGAGGCTTTTGATTCTCTTGGAGCAGAGAAGGGAACAGACAGATGCTGAGATAATTACTACCCTGGCAAAGAACTTATTCTTGTATCCAGAAGGAGAGTTACGGCCTCACAGCTGTCTTCAGGATAGAGTGAAAGCATTTTTTCCATGGTACATTGCAATGGCAATTAATTTTCTTGATAAGCTTAAACTAACCTTTATTTTTAAAAGGAAGATAACTTGTTGTATGAAGCATCTTCTAACCTAGTATTTACCAAGGGCAGTGGGATAATTATTTGAAAAGGAGTTAAAGGTACCTTTTTTTTAAAGCCTCTTGGTGCCTTTTTAAGGTGCTGCAGAGCCTGTGGCCCCTCTGGCTCAGGATGACTCAGTGTTTCTCCTTCCACAGTGCATTTCCAAATGCTTGGGGCCTCTTGGAGCCCAGCCTTTGGGGCCAAACATTGGCACAGGCTCCCTAAAATAAGAAACTATTTCTCCTTGAGATATGACCAGAGGGTTGGGCCATTTTCCTTCATAGTGGGCATGTGAAACCGGTCAAATTTTTCTAAACAAAAATAGTTGGGAAGCCTTTTAGAAGAGTTCTAGCCTTTCAGCAGAAGAGGATAAAATGTTAAATTTTAAGAGCTGTCCCCTTGACCCCAGTACTCTCTTCCAGTTTTTACAGACGACTTTTCCCCTAGATTAACTTTGCTAAAGTGCTTTGGAGAGGAATAATGTCATATAAATGCTCAACAGCATTCTATTATTCTAAATAATCCCTTTATCTTAATGGAAACAATATTTGGACCGTTTTAAATAATGCATTCTAGCTTTTTAATCAACAAAACCTTTATAATAATACACATGTAATTACTGCCAAGAACATGGTGATATCTCATTCTAAATTACAATAGAGGATGCAGCAACGAGCCGAAAGGTACAGTTCATAGACAAAGTTATCAGCTTGGCCTTGCTGGCACTTTCCTTGTGAAGCATTTAGTCAGGATTTAGCCTACAAGCGTGACCTGCTCCAAAATAAAAGAAGGCATCCCTGAAAGGGCACTGAAGTGGGAGCCTGTGGGATCAACACTATGCACGTAGCAATTAAGGGGATGCAGGGAAGTTCTCCCTAGTCCTGCACCTTGGAGAGGACCGTAGCCAGGGATGTCACCCTTTCTTTATTCCTACTAGTGGGAATGAGCTCATGCCAGGAGGAAATCTGATATAGGCAACGTGGAGTGAGGCTGCCTTACCTGTGGGCACTTGTCCAACACCAGTTGGGTACTTAGAGGCTGGAGATGAAAAGGCAGTGCACTTGCACACTCACATCGTACTGCCAGAAGATGTGCTGGGAATAGCCATCAAGTGATCTCGAGGTGGCCTCAGGCAGAGCCACTCTGGACTGCGTGGCCTCAATGTGCACGCAGCAGTGCCAACATGGCGATACTGTTCCTGGGGTGACACAATCTGGGCTTTCACCCAGGACTGAACCACAGATATTTCGGGCAGGGGAGAGCCCACCTTTTACCTGCCATTTCCTGAGCTGACTTGGGTCCAGAAGCAAGAGTCCAGCCCTGTGAACTCCAGCTGATGCGGAATGTCTCTCCTGCCATCGCTCCAGAGATGTACATGACCTAGACACCGTAGCCACTACATGTTGCGAAGTTCTTTGTCTCACTTGATTCACTCCACTGGCCTTGCCCTTGAAATCCAGCAAACAAAATACTGCTATAAAGGCAGGAATACCTTTTACTTGCAGGGCAGATGAGTGCAGGATGTGCTAGCAAGGAGAGAGCCAGCCCCACCCCAGTAAAGCTTGAGCGCAGCAACACACCGAAGGAAGGCACCAAGGCAAATCAATCAAATAGTTCAGGAAAGTAATTTGCTGCATTTTGCAGCCCCAGGTGCTCTTGATCCAAATTCTCCTGTCACTAAAAGGATTTCCCTAAACAATCTGCCGTAGCTAAAAGCAGAGGGATGGAGTCTTTAAGAGCCACAGCCTCACCTGGTACAAGTCAGCCTCCACCCAGGGAGCAGGAGGAGGATGGGAAGGGAATCAGAAGGGTTACCCAGGTGGCAGCTGCTAGCCCTGAAAGCGTTGTTTGGTTTAGAGATCTCCCTACCTTCATGTCTTTGACGTGTAGCACACAAAGCAACGTGATAAAATACCTCCAATCCCACCTTATTGTTTTGTGGGGTAACCTGTCAAAGCATAATTAAATCATTCTGTGCGTTGTTGTTACAGGGAAGCTTTGTGATCCTTGAATGTCAAGCTGTCACAGAGATAACCTAACCTTTGAAATAACAGGGTGTTAAAATCAGTGGTTATTTATTATTGCAGTGCTCTTTGCGTGCCTGTAGCACAGCAGCACTGTGAGGGAATGGCAAAGCAAAGCCCCAAGACACAATAATGACAACATGCAGCAATAATTACAGACACGCAGAAAAATGGGATCTGATAACATGGTCTCAGTGGAACTAGGCAGCACTGCAGAGAGCTTCAGAAGTCCTCATGGAGCACTGTGCCTCACCCTGACCCATCTGCTTTAATATTTGATCTCCTGTACTGGCTTCAGCTGCTCCAGCATGATATCTTGGGGCCTCAGATCTTTCAAAAATATACTGCTGGATTTTAGATGAATGCAGAAAGTCTGGATAAGACTGCTTACCAAAGGGAATTAGGTTACAATATTACTTCAGGCAGAGACACCTATGGGAAAAGAAATTGTTTTAGATAAAACTCCTGCAAAAGTGTAAGAGGGGTCTGGGATGAACTGATAAGAGAAAACAAATTGCATGCAAACAGATGTTCTAAAAGACAAAACACCTAGCAGTCAAATCGGCCAATGGAGCAACCCGAGAGGTATCCAACATGCTGTGAGACATGAAGCAAGGTAGGCTACTGCACCCTGGCAGCAGCACGCACCAAGGAGTGATCCCGGCCGCACCACTCCACTTCCCAGAGGACCTGCCTCTGTCTGCCTGAGCAGCACAGCTGCCATCCCACTCAGTGAATCTGTTGTGTACCAGGTATGGCAGCTGGGTAGGTCAGGAGCCTAGAGACCAGGTATCCTGCAGCCCACCTTGATCACAGTCATTATTAGGAGGGGTCCTGAGAGGGCAACATACATGTCCTTGAGAAAAACCCAATGTGGTTATTAAGAACTCCAATGGTGGAGAACCTGCAACCACGGCAAGGGGTCTTTGCCTTGGCTGTCAACAATTTGCAACTTATTTTTCACCTGAATTTATCTGTCTTAGAGATGCCCTGCACCACCCAGCTGCCTTCCTCCAACACATTCACCAACTGGGATTCAAAGTACTCCTTCACCTTCAGTTTGATAAATGAAACGAGGCAACTCTCACAAATTCCATAGTTTCTCAACGCTTTGATCATTCTCATGTCTCTCCAACACTTTGCATTTCTTCTCCATGTTTCCCAAAACGTGGACACCAGAAATGAGCACAGCATCCAGCAGCTGTGCACCAGTGCCAAACCCGGAGGTAATACAACCTCCCTACTCCTACTGCCTACTATACATAGCCATACACCCGGGGAAACTTACTGGTCTTTCAGCTGCAACCACAAGTGGGAAGTCATATGCATATAGTTTCCACCGCCCCTTTCCTAAGTTTCTACTTCCTGAGAGAGTCTCCTCCTCCACAAGCCTGACCTACATTCTTTGTTTCTAAATGCTTGACCTTGTATTTGCATGTCTTGAAATGCATATTTGCCTGCTCGCCCTTGGCTTAGCTAGCTACCCGTGTTGTATATCAGCAAGTCTCTCCTTGGTTATCATGTTTCCAATCTTCAAATCACTGGGGAACCTTATCAGTACTTTCAGAATGCTTTTTTCCATACTGTAGATAAAATATTAAAAAAACATAGGAGCAAGAGGTGACCCTTAGGAACAAGGAATTATTAGACAAACAGCTTTCATTTTGGACATCAGCTAGCCACTCTTTAACCCATTTAATGTGTGCCCTAATGACTAAATATCATTCTTGATCAATAGTAAACATTTGCAAAATCATAAATGCTTGCAGACATCTACATATGCCAGATCAATACTATTGCTTTTATTGACTCCAGGTGTAATCTAATGAGAAAACAGCATCATGTTAATGTTCTCCCAGCCCTGCACTGACTGATGTGAATTATCTCACCTCCCTTCAGCACTTTATTCATCAGAACCTGCCCTTTCATTACTTGACCCAATGTCACAACCCAGTCCACGTCACTCACCTCTCCAGAGCACTGTGCGGATGAGGGCATTTCTCCAGGCTCTTTGAATTGTCCCTGATTTCTGAGATTAACTGTTTCTGTCCAGCCTAACGAATCAGGACACTTTTTGAGCAGATTGGTTAAATGGGGCACAGGTTACCAGGTTGTAAAAGTTCTTCTGGGGCTTCCTTGGGTGCTCTTAGAGGCAGATAAAGCTGCTACGCATCCCAGCTTCATCAGCCCAAAGTGCCATTGCTGGAGACTTTAGCATGGAAACATCTCGACCCAGTTTGGATCAGCATGGTAACACCACAACCAGCTTTGGTGGCCCCCCCTTTCACTGCAAAATTAAACACAGCCAGTCATGCAACGCTTTCATGTTGCCTTGGCAGAGATGGTGCACCATCTTACTGCCTGCCTGCTTCTCACAGAGCAGCTCTTACCCTCTTCCTAGCAGAGAATTCCATTTATATTTTGTCAGTGATGGTTACGTACCAGGAAATCAGTTCAACATTATTTGAATATCAGATACAGGATTGTTATGAAGAGTGTCAAAACGATTTGGTTGATTGACAGTGAATTTATGACAAAGTTGTGTTTCCTCTTCTACCATGTGATGCCTCAGAAGTTACCCAAACCAAGGAGCACAGGTTTTCATCAGACCTTCTCAAGAGTTCTGTTTTTATGAAGGTAAGCCTAATTTTTAATAGGGAAGGTAATTACGCACCAGCTCAAAGGCTGCGGTGAATTCTCTAGCACTTGGAGCTTCTACGTTAAGAGATGTCAAATAGTAGGTATGGCCTTGGTTGAGCACAAGAAATTTGGCTTAGCACAAGACTAGTGAAGGGACCTTCCTCTCCCTAGGATTTCTAGACCAGACCAAACTGTCAAAGAGGTCTTATCAAATGCAAAACCCAGGCATCTCTCAACCTTACCCACCTATTGAACAGGGCTTCCAGGCAGTTCACAACAAATCACGCTGTTCTTACTTTCATCATACTCTGCATTCCTTCTAAACTTCTGTTTTCACAGGGTCAGCAGTTTTGTTTGCCTCTTTGTGACACTTGTAGTATACAAGACCTACAAGATGATCAGCAGACGATGGGTCTCTTGCCCTTTGCACATGCAGCAACAAGGCTATGACTTTGTGCCACATTTTTCAGCCAGGAAGATATTGATATTTATAGCAGTGATATACAAGATCATTTGGACATGGAAAAGAGACAGGAAATCAATTAGCATCGATACATGTCTCCAGACTGTTAACTTGTTCATACAAATACAAACGACCTTTGCTCTCAACACCCTGTGGTGCTCAGGACAGGAACGGACCCTGAGCGTCCTCCAAAGGGGTTTGGAAAGCAGGAGGAAACACAAACGGGAACTTCTGGAAGAAAACAGCAATGTCTTTGCACGCAATAAAGAGCGTGATGGCCTCACTAAGCACTAAACAGAAATAACAAAGCACCAGCAGAATAATAACAGAGTAAAAACATTAAAACCAAGCTATAAAAGATGCATTACTGATTCACGTGGCAAGCATAGCTTTTCTCCCACCCTTCTCCTGCTCTGCCAGGGTCGCAAGATACAACGCACTGCCAGACTCTCCTAAGCCACTACAACCACACATCCTGTAACCACACGCTGAATCTCATGTCCTGACCCAGGAAAGGCAAAATGTCCTGTCTGCCCAGAACCACAAGCTAAAATTCTGGTATAACCAAGGGGAGGGCTGAGAAGGTGGCAGGATCTCCACTACACAGGCACTGGGAGCCAGTAAAGTTCCCAGATGCTTTCTGGCATGATGGTGTATGTCATATCTGTGACGTGTGGTCATCTCTGCTGCTATAGCATGGTCGTGCTTGGTGCCCAGATACTCCAACAGCCTTTTTGATAGAAAATATTCAGATCTGGGGGAGTAGGAGGGTGAGATGTTCTGATTCTCTTCTTGTGGATAAATCTAGGCTTTCTAGAAGCTGTAAAGCTCTGCAGCTAAGCTCAGGGAGCTGAGAAAAGCAAACCACCAAGGAGCCATGTGATACAACATGAAACCAGTTCCTTCTGAATATCATCTAAGAGTGAGACCATTCCCACTGGAGCTATACATAGATGAAGGAACCGGACCATAAGGGAGGTAGAAGCACAGCAGAGTAAGCAAACAGTATCCCCGTGCCATGACACCCACAGACATCACTGGGACATGCCAGCACGCCATCTCCTGCTGGGCATCCCACCACCCTGAGCCAGAAGGAGGATGGAAAATCTGAGCAGACCGTGGCCAAGGACTGTCATCTCCATACCCAGTGAGTACTGAGAGTAACCCACAGACACAGCAATTTGAGTATCACCTTCCAGTCCAGGCTTTTTGCCTTAGCAAGTCCATCCCTGCTTCCCCAAGGCTCTTCATGAGCACAATCCCTCTTATCAGGTGAGGCATCCCACAGCCCCTATGGGAAAGCCCATGCTTACACATCCAAACTAAATCCCTCTTTTTTTGTAAGCCAAGGCAGAGCTCAGCAGGAGTCTTGGCAAGATGCAGGCACACACTGCCGTGCTCTGCGCTGCCGGGCTTCCCCCAGGCGAGAGACACATCGCAGGGGCTGAGTCACGACAGAGCCACGCTCACGTTCTGCCAACGCTGCTGCGTTGGCTCTTGCTTTCCAAAGCTAAAACAAGCCCTTGCTGAGATCCTGATTCCACTCGATCTCTCCCCTCCCAGATGCAGAGTGCAGCAGAGTTGTTCGGCCTGGAGCAGGAGGGGAGCAGAGCCATGGTGGGCACATGGCCTTGCAGCGGCAGGTTTGCAGGGACACCCGGCTGCTCTGCACCTACCAAGGAGCTCAGGCAGGGGCAGGATGTCCCCTCAACTGAGTTTCCTTAGGGGACTGCTCCCGGCATTCCCACCAAGTGCTAGGGCTTGCACCCACCCGCATCATGCTCCCCTCCCTGCAGGCACTGCACCCACACCCATCAGAGGCTGTCCTCCAAAGCCCTCTGAAAATGCAGTTCACCATGTTTTGAGCTGGCTGTCCTCAACCCAGCAGGCTTTTCTTTTTTCTTTTTCTTNTTTTTTCTTTTTTGTTTTAAATAAGAAGCAGCTTCTTGCAAACATCTGAAGGATGCTGTGGTCCAAGACCAAGGTGCTCCTCACCAAATCCCTTCAGGACTCTGCATCTGCAGCTCCAACTGAGCATCTCCTCATCCCCTGAACTTGGTGATTCACTTGCAGGCTAGGCAATTCTGCATACGTCTGCTGTTCCTGTCAATCTGTCTCCCTGTGTACAGACAGGGAGAGGGAGAGAGCAGAGATCCCTGACAGTGGGCAGATTAATAATACATTTATTTTCTCCATGCATCATGAGGAAGAGGAAGAGCCGTAATTCAAGAGCCTCCCTGAGAGTTTTGCAAATTCCTCACAAAAGGAGACAAGAGCAGGAAAGGAGCTTTTGTGCTTCAACTCTTTCAGGCTGGTGCCACTCTGTGTTTTAATGTAACATTTAAAAGGCGCACAAAGCATGGCATCTACCATAAATATAAAGTGAAGATATCAAACCGGTCGATACAGACAGGTCATCATTTTTCATAAGCTCTCAGGGTCAGGAGCTAGCAGCAAAATGTGGGTCTCTGTGGCACCAACAGCTCCTCAGTATCCTTAAGGTAAAGCTTCTTGCGAACCCAGAAGGGGTATGATTTGAAGCTCATCTCCATGAGAAACCACCATGGTGCTGTGGAGCAGGGCTGCTCCGTAGCACCAGCAGAGGTCTGGTTCTCCTGCCCTGCCCTTCTCATGGAGAAGCATCTGCTTGGCAAGTTAAACACATGCTTTAAGGAGAAATACTAGGTGTAAATAATCAAGGTGGAAAGCTGACAATGCCAGAAATAATTGGCATTATTTCAAAGCTTGCAAGCAGGAACGTAGCAGCTCCTGCCTGCCTGTGCAGTGCCTTCTGCTGCCTTTCCCACCAGCAAGGAGCTCCCTGATGCCTCCCAGATCTCCCTTACAAGATGAGGTTTTGTTTTCATCTCCTCTTTACCTCTAAAAGCTTAAACCTTCACCAATGTCTGGATGAAAAGGATGAGGCAGGGGGAGTACATGCTCCATTTCTTGTCCACCTAAACATTGGTGTTCCCATTATATAGATGCTATATAGATATACATACACACACACCCCCCTTGTTTGTATATTCACCTACTTTCAGAGAAAGGGAAGAGATGATAAGATTTCCTGGTATTGGCGTTGCTTTACATATCTGACGGGTAGGTGCAAACCAGGGTGATAATGAAGGCATGTTGGCGTGTATTAATCAGAGACATGCACAGAAAGGCACAGGGTGAGACTAGTAATGTATTTGTCTCTTTCTTCACCACTTTTTGAAACCTCAAGAAGAGGAATATCTAAAGAAATAAGAATAAAAGTTACTATTAGATGTCTGCATTTAGGAGAGCAGATCTGAGCAAGTCTCCCCAAGCACACCAGCACTGTGAGGTCACAGTTTCCTTAGGGCTGTACAAACTGGCATAAAACCAGCAAACTACAGCAAAAACCCCAAATAAGATATGCAGACCAGGATGAGCTGTGAAAAGCCGAGCTTCTTGCTTGGCTGAGAGGCCCTCCAGCTAACCTGGCCAAGAAGCTGTCTTTCAAACACACTGTTTGGCTGAAAGGTTGTGGGTAGAGAGTGGCATGGAGAGCACTCCTGTCTTTCCTAATGGCCAGCTACTGACCTGAGACAAGACGCTGTCAGAATAAGTACAAAAATAACTTTTCTTTCTAAAACTACTGACATGAGTGACATCACTGGCTACTGTTTTTTACCACTATGCCCCATAACCCATGCCAGTAACCTGCCAAAGACAGCCCCTGCAGTACATGTGACCTTGTGGAACACTCTGAGTCCTTACGGTCCTGTGCAGAAACCAGGTGCCACAAGGGTGGCAAAAAACCCCAGTTCTAAAGGAACCAAATTTAGCAAAGAGCCACGGTTTTCAACCTGCCCACATTAATGGGAACTCCTACAATCATGACATAGCATTACGAAGCCTTATGAATGCTTATGTTAGATACTGTTAGGTCATCATTTGAGTCAGTAGAGCTGCTGTTCCATCAGCAATGCAATTATAAAACTCCTTTGCAGAGATTAATAACATAGCTCATGCTTTAAGCCAAGAAGCAATATCCCCCCTTCAAAATTTCATTAAAGCCTGCTGATAGAGCAAAAAGCACAGTGACTTTTTTGTAGTTTCAGATGCTACTTCCACATTCTCTCACCATAGAGATATTCTGCTCCAGGCAATTAGTCCTTAGCTGGGGACCAGTCGTTCCTGACCTCTAACATTTCAAAGAAAACACCGATCCTACATAGCCCAAATGCTACTGCATGAAGTCTGAGCAGCAACAGTGGTTCTCCTACTATGGCAATGGCTATAGTCTATATATTATAGGCCATATTATTGTCAATAATGACCACGTCTCATGCTGGGTACAGCTGATTCCCAGGAAAATAACTTATTAAACCTGAATCCTGCAAATGCCTACTTGTCTGTTTATAGGCATGACCCACACTGTGGGCTCGGATGGGTCTAAGACACTACACCCCTAAGCACGTTGGACCACTGCATTCCCTGCCTGTTCTCCATCACAGTAATGCCTCAGACTATGAGCAAAACACATTGCTATGCCACTTCACATCAGTCCATTATTCCAGCTGAGCGTCGCCGTGATATACTACCTACAGTGTGTTCAAAAACGGTAGAAAGAAAACATCATTTGTGAGAAAGAGATCTTTTTAGCAAGTCATGGAGTGGTGCTTGAAGCTGTGTCACTTCATATGACATGAAGACATTCCTGTGCCTTTTCCAAGCCCAGATTATTGGATGGATTTGGATTATTCTCCCAATTTTCTTTCTTTTTTTTTTCCCCACATCTCTGTCTTCCCTCCCTCTGAGTCTTTTCCTGGGCTTCAGTGAGGCAAGCAGCAGGATTGCAGAAACAATCATCTTTACCTGAAGAGAAATTGAATCATAACATTACAGGATTCCCATCCAAAAGCATTCAGTCCTCAATTTCTGCCTGTTTTGTCTTGCTTCGCCTTAATGGTCAATAGAAAGATTCCCTCAGACCTTGATAGGATAAAAGAAAACTTGTTAACATAATAACAACATCTCAGGGAATTCATTGTGAAGCCGCCAAGGGCTTTCTGCTCCTTCCAAGCTGCCTCAGCGGCTTAATGCTGAGTGCTGCTGGCAAAGATCACATCTCCTTCTCCCAACAGAGTCCTGGAGGATGGGTCCAGAGCCATCTGTAAGTTAGAGATTCATGTTATTAGGTGAAAAGATGGCTGCACACACACACAAAAATACACCTGCTTCTGTTATTAGCAAAAAAATCTGCAAAACACAGCACAAAGGCAAAGATAAAACACCAGACCCTTTGTAATGCACCGGGGCTGGGGACATGTGTGTGTCTCACCTGCACAGTGCAGGCTTTTACATGCCACCTTGCCCTGGCATACCTTTAATTAGTGCTCCAGACAAGCAGCAATAATTTGGATTTTTTTTTTGCATTTCCCATCTCCAGGGTGAGAGCTGTCAAAAAGTGAAGGGTTTTTGCTTTAGGAAGATCAGGAGTTAAACTGATCTTTGTGGGAGGACCAGAGAGCCGAGGTTTGCAATGTTCAAGTGCCAGGAAGCTCACCCCCTCGTTTTGGAGAATGTTGCTGGAACACCAGGCTTCTAGCACAGATACTGCAACGATGGCACTAGTTTGTGCAGTCCTGCTGCAGTAGCTGTCAGGGATCACCAGTGTGCAGGTCCCAGTGTCTTCCTGGTAAAGGCACGAATCTCAGCATGGGGAATTTAAGCCTTCCTTTTGTTAGGTGCTTTGCATGGACTCCCAGAAACAGCCCACAGACCTCCAGAGGGTGGCCTGGACCACGGCATGAAAATCCCATGGTTCTGCAAGAGACCTGTTATCCACAGCCCTCACTTCTGATGGTTGCGTGACCTTTTAAGCAATACGGACGCAAGCAAAGGATGCTAAAGGCCAACACCACCACCTCCCTTGATTGTTTGTTGAGAAGCCGAAAGCAGAGAGCCAACAGATCCATCATGGCTTGCAGCGGGCTGTGGCACTGCTCAGCTTCGTGCAAGGTTGACATGGGACACAGCCTGCTCACAGCCAGACCAGCACTGCTGCCCATGCGGGGCAATCCAGCCCTGCTTCAACACAGGCAAACCCATGCTATTAAATCACAGCCTGAGTATACTTTCAAAAGTACAGTAGCTAGTTGTTTGGCTAATTAAACTATTAAATTATGCTGAAAAAAATAAACATTTGGAAGTTTCAAGCAAGACAAAGCCATGAATACTAAAGAACTCCCAACTTGGCATGATTGATTACACAAACAAACCATATGTATTGAAGAAGTGCTAACGAAAAAAAACATTGCTTTCATCAAATTTTAAGCAAACGGTTGTAGAGTGGGGAGGGGGAAATTAATTAATTACACCCTGAAACATTTTACTGATTGAATCCATGACCCCAGTACTTGTAAGGTCATCAAATGATAGATTAGTCTTGCACGGAGTATCACAAATGGCATTTGCGCTGGGAAGCTCATTATAGGAGACGTCAGGTCATGTAAATCATAGGAAACAAATACAAACATCCATCAGAAAAATGCAGATAGTTATTACAGGCAGCAGAGAGGAGTTGAATTATTATGCAAAATTTATTTTGACTATTAAAATACAAAGAGGTGACACAAAATTGTCCTTTAAACAAACATAAACTACAAGCACTTTGACAGGAGGTTTTGTTTATAAATGTTTCATCTGCTCAGTATACCATGGCTATAAACAGTACTTGAAGAAATAAAGTAAGGGGAAAACAAACCCAACACAAACTATCCAATATTTGGGTCCTCAGATCTTTTCTTTTATTCGAGAGAGAACTGTTCTCTCTGCATCTGAATAATCAATGCAAGATAGGAAGAAATAGAGTGTAATTACTGCATGTGAGTCATTTGTTACAGATCCTGTCTGCTTGGAGAGAACAGAAATGAGCACTGCTTCTTGACAAGCAATTTTTTTTTAGGGAGATGCACTAAACAGTTTGGCAGAAATATGCAGGTGCTCATGGAGAGAAAACCAAGCAGCAGGAGATTCTAAACCGGGTGATGGGGGGGGCCTATTACCACCCTCCAAACGGCCAGGCAGAACCCGTTCACCTGCTCCCAATACCATCCATGACTTCAGCAGGTGAACTGGCTTCTGCTGGAGTTCATTTCCTTCTTGCTCATTAAAAATAAACCCTTGGGTGTCCTTCCTATTTCATACTCATTCGCTCAGTGAAGCCCAATTCGTATGTTAACAGGACTGATAAGAAAATTTTTGGTTGGTCCTCCAGGGAAGCAAGTTCTTTCTTAACTCCAAACAGAGCAGCTAAGCACTTGAACCATGACTAATATTGATAATTTTGAAGCACCATACATTACAAAGTATAATTTTCCCATGTTGAATGCAAATAAAAGTGTCCTTTTCACTTTCAAAAAGCTTGGTGACACATCATTTTTAGAGCAATATCATGAAGAAGACTAGTGGGTCAGAAAGGAGTCTCAGGAGCCTTCAAGCTGAATTTCTTGGTTGGTTTTATACAAGATAAAAGCAAGGCTGTCGAGTCCTGTTTTCAGATGGAACCCAAACATTTGGTGCTGAAACTCCTCCAAGGTATACCTAGATATCCTAGGCTGCTTTGAAAAAAATCACAGCACATCTTCCTGAGCAATGCACGTTCCTTCCACCAGCCACAGGATAATGCCTAATGAGTCACATCTCCTCTTAGTCTGGTTCCATCTCTCACCATTGTAAATCACTCTAATCTCATTTTATGAACACCACGTAAGAAGGCAGGCACTGAAAATTACAAATAATAGGTCAAACTGTGATTTGTGAATGGCGAATGCAATATCCTTTCCATTACCTGGAAGTTGTTTGTATGATGGAAGGGAAGAACTGGACCTCACAATGAAACAGAATAAAGCAGATTTATTGGATCTTTTACCATCTGAAAAAATGTTTACAGCGTTACTGATGTAAGACTGATTGATACCAACCATACGGCTCTTCCATTGCTACTCTGTGGTGGGATGAATTAGTATGCTCTGAACTTTCCTTGGGTAACAAGCCATGAGTGCCCGACCACTGCCAATCTCAATACATTCAGTGCTGCCAATATAAATTGCCTCATCCCTTTGCAACCAGATAAATGGAGTACAATTCCAGTAAAATAAACACAATTCCAGCCCTGAAAGAAATTGCATCTGCCGGTGATGCCTTTTCTACTGAAGCACAAAAAGGGGTTGTGCCAAGGAGCTAAACACAGTTGTTAGAAATGCAGTGACCAATTCTCCACTTCACCCAGAGACAGAGACGAAAAATACTGTCAGATCCAGCTTTCCTGGCCATGTTTTTGGAAAGCATCATGCTACAACGCTTACAGAGAGCCTGGTTAGCACCCGGAAAAGCCCCTGGCTGGGGGAGCAGCAGCCCAGTGAGGCTGTGCCAGCACCTGCTGGAAGCTGATGCTCTTGCAGAAATGCTGAGACAGGAAAG
This sequence comes from Zapornia atra, assembly GCA_013400835.1. Classification (NCBI taxonomy): domain Eukaryota; kingdom Metazoa; phylum Chordata; class Aves; order Gruiformes; family Rallidae; genus Zapornia; species Zapornia atra. The sequence goes on along the minus strand of VZTU01011816.1, from coordinate 324,233 downwards.
TGAGAAGGGTACAATAGGAGAGGGGATTAAAATCAATGCCATCAGCTACCATGCCATTGTGCATCAGGAAAAGCTCCTGGATCTTGTGAGAAATGATGACCTTTAAAACCACGAGCCCTGGTGAGCGTGACTGAGAGGTTCGTGGAGGTCTGGTTACATGCTGGGTATTCAGATTGCCAGACCTACCTCTGAACTTCCTGGCATGGGACCACTGCAGGGAGTGCTTGTGCTCCGGGGTGGTATTTAGGATAAAATCTCCATAGAGGCTCTTGTGAGAGTGTAGATAGTGCGATCTGCTTCTGGGAAGTGGTGCCTGGCACATCCCTTCCCAGGGAGCCAGCACAGCACCCCCAGTACCCTGCAGCCAAGTGCTGGCACGCACATCCCTGCACATCTGCGATGCACAGCCTCGATAGGCGGCATTGCCCGTGGGGGCTGTACAGTGTTGTGACGCTATGTCATGGCATGGCTCAGTATGTAATCCTGGAGATCACCTGGAGACATCTCTATCTTGAAAGCAGCAGCAGGCTTTGTGTGTTATTTCAGCTTCACAGGCTTGTTTTGAGCACCTTCCCCACTGTTTCGTGAGTTGAAGCCCCAGGTGTTTCTTTCCCAAAAGGAAAAACACCGATGCCTCAGGAACGTCTTGGAAACAGGGCTTTCTGGTCTGTCCTGACCCATTCGCCTTCTGGAAGACAGAACCCCCACATCTTTACCTGGTCCAGCAGCCCCACACCTGCTTCTCTCACCTCAGATGTGCACTACTGCCATATTCTTTTAAACAGGGAAGACTCGCTGGAGTGTAAATCAGATCTGAAATTACCGCTGTGGTCCCTCAATGAGCTTGAGTCCTGCTGAACAGCTCAAGCAGCTTCTGGTTAAAACTTCTATTTTAAAATCACTTTTGTGGCTCCCCCAAGAAAATCAGCTCGATTTGTAGCCGTATACCTCGGCACAGCGTGGCCCACCAAGCCGGGAGAGGCTCTTTCCCTTTAATGACAGCCATCTGCAGGTTCCTATAACTTAGCAATGTTCCCAGCTATGATTTATGGAGGGTGCTTAGCTTTACGGTATAATCTTTACTATTTTACAGGGTTCCCTTTTTCTCAGTTAAATGTTGTTTTCTGAATAATTCCAAGCTGCCAGTAGGTTTACAGAGGAGAAAACTGGAATGAATCTCTCCTTGCTTTTATTTACTCCTATTTGAGTACTGTGTTTCTGCATCCATTTTGGAGATTTACAATGGTATTAAGGTTGCTTCCCTCATCTTCATTTTATAGATTTCTGCTGCAATCATTTTGAAAGCCAGAAAGCTGACAGGAAAATTAGGAAATTAGATAGCATGTTCCTATTCCCTCCAGTGCCCTGATGAAGAAAGGGAGAAGAAAAGGAAACTGAAGGCATAATAAATAACATATATAAATAAAATATCCCTGAGCCACCTCACCAATGCTGTCATCAACTCTAGGCATCCCACCACATCCCAACCCACCAGCTCTGCTCCGATCCTGATAACACCGGGCCACATACAGCAGCTGCAGGAGACTCCTGCGGCGGCTGTCAAGGCAGCAGTAGTCCAAATGCCAAGTTCACAGGCTAATTGTTTATCTAATTTTAATTGCTAATGGTGGCCTGTGGCGCAGTAACTCTCTGTGCTGAAGTTCTCTCAGACGAGTGTTCAAGTTTATTGGAAATAATCACCCCACAAAGAGAAAAGTGATGGCAGTGACCACAGGACTTGGGGGTGATGATGGAGCGGGACCCCCGTGCGGCTTACCGTGTCTGACCTGAAACACCATCTCTGTCACTCGGCCTCCCACAACCCCCTCTGAGGGCAAAGGAGTCTCATTAGCACAATGAGCTGGATGTGTTGTCATACCAAACACTGGGACACTTGCAGATGCAGTTGGAGGAAACGGTGCTTTTGGTTCTTCCCGAGTTGCAGAGACAAAGCGGTGCCACGCAGGGAGGGTGCTGGGCAGAGACCCTCCTGCAGCTCACTGCGCCCACGGAGCTGCACTGACTCCAGCACCACCAGCTCCCCAGAAAAACAACCTCCAGATCAATACTTCAAATCATCCTCACCACTGCGTGGACTTCAGACTTTCAAATCAAAATAAGCCTGCTGAGGCTTGCAGAGGAGTTGCTTATCTAGTGATGAGCCGGGGCCGGTTATCTCGGGAATGCTGGTACCACCTGCAGGCAGTGACAACCTCATCTGTAGCACCAGCACTATTCATCTGGGTGCAGGTTTCTGCTCTGTTGTAGGAATTAGTTGTTGCAGGCAAAAGCAAAACTGCTGGAAATCATCCCGGGTCACAAAGTTATCTATTTATTGTCATTTCTTCCCACCCTGGATTATAAAATTGGGGATTTTACATAGTTTATCCTGCTCCTGTTTCCAGTGACGTGTTGACTAGAGAAGGGGTTGTGCTCCCTCATTTTACCTGGGATACGGCTGGTTTTTCCACCTACCTTAAAAAACTAATTCATCCATTTTGTGTGATGCATTAGCCTTGATTCAGGTTAAAAACAGGTATTTTCATTTAAACAGAGAGAACACCCAGTCCATCTTTCCTGCTCTTTATGGAAACATCTGTGAAATGAAGCAACCGAACACAGCAAAATGTTGAAATTGCCCAGGGAGTGAAATTCTGAAATTGCATCCTACAAAAACACCATTTCCATTTAGCCCAGTGAGTTAGAAAGAGATTCAAATATAAAACATCATTTTGGCTTCATGGACTCAACCTTTATGCAACATAAAAAATGTGACTTTATATTAATATGTGACATAATATACAAATAAAGTAGAAAGCCAACTTTTTTTCCTGTACATGTTCTTTACATTTGTGCATTTTTCTATCTTAAAATGCATGTTTAAAACTCATTTAAATTACAGTACAAGTTATTCTCATGGAGTGACTCGCACTTTGATTTGACACCCAATTGTACCGACAGGCAACATGGGACTTTCTAATGCTGCAAGTACACTGGATATAAAATGTAAAGATGAAAATGGAGAGAAAAATGCAATATAAATAGAATAATGGCAAAGTAAAGAAAAATCAAATGGGCTGCTGGCTGCAGCATGGGGGCCCAGCTGTCCCAGGGAGCCAGCCAGCTGGGCAGCAGGCAAGGAGGCCGGGCAGATGTCTGGCTTCTGCTGACGGCTTTGATGGCATTGACATGTTCCCACAGAGCATCTTGATACCATCGAATCAGCATTTTCCAACAGAAAGTGGCTCGGAAAACTATTCTGCTGGAAAATTGTTGACCCGCTCTACTGGCGGCTGATCATTCAGCGATACAGCCGAATGTCACACTTCAAAATTAATTAATAAATAAAGAAATGAGCCCTTCTCTGCCCAGAGAGGGAGTTTGGTGCTCTCCCTCTTGCACTGCAAGCAACACTCACTCCTACCCACTTTTGCATCACTCACAATGGCACAAACCTCTACCCCTTCCCCTTCAATCACATCCTTTCCAAAACCAAGAGCCCTCAACACGTTGAGCTTGTTCTATCCCAGAGGCCAATGCCTATGTCTAATGAGACGTGTTGCTTCCCTGTACCTTCTCCCGTCCTCCTCTCTGCAGTGGGCAGCCAGACCTGCACTCAGGATGGGAGGTGTGGCTGTGCAGGGATTCACCCTTGGCATCACAATGCTCCTTGTTCTCAGAGCTTTTCACTACCCTCCTCATGGCCGTGAGGATGGTGCCAGAGTTTGGAGATGAGAAGCCACAAAGGCTCCAGCACATTTTCCTGCTTAAGGGTAAGTGCTAATTCAAAGCCCATCATTCTGTATATTTAGGTGGACCTGTTTTAACAAGGGCATTAATTTGCACTTAATGGCACTGAATTTCACCTGCCAGTTTCTATCACCCAGCCACTTATTTCTCTAAGATCCTCCTGCAATCCTCTGCTTTAGGCCTGGCTAGCCTGGATAAATCTGCATCAGCTGCAAACTCCATCACCTCACCACTCAGCTCTTTTTCTAGACCACTTCTGAATGTGCTGACAGTGCCCAACACAGTTACCTGCAGGACTTCTACTCTTATATCCACCCACCATAAAAACTGACATAGGACTTTATTCCTAGGCCTGATTTCCTACCTGTCACCCTGAATAGAAGATGAATCTTGTGAAAGCCTAGTCCCATTAAGTCATCTTGGTGAGGCTCCTCTGCTTTGCAGTGCGTTTGCATCCTTTCGGTAAGCATTAAATGAGCAAGCTTTGCTTGTAGGTAGCATTGAGGCAAGTTCTGCTTTTAAAACTTTTTCATTTAATTCTTTCTCATCGGTTCTTAATCTGTTTTAGCCTCTTCTCAGTGGTCTGTGGAGACAGGACAAGGGGCAATGGCTTCAAGTTGGAGCACAGGAAGTTCTGCACCAATATGTGGAAGAACTTCTTCACAGTGAGGGTGACAGAGCCCTGGGACAGGCTTCCCAGGGGGGTGTGGAGTCTCCATCTCTGGAGATATTCCATCCCCATCTGTATGCCTCCCTGTGCGACCTGTCCTAGGGAACCTACTTTGGCAGGGGGTTTGGACTCGATGATCTCTGCAGGTCCCTTCCTACCCCTACCATTCTGTGATTCTGTTCCCTTGTTCTCCTCCAGCTTAGTTGTTTAAAATGAAATATAGCTGGGGAAGGTGGTTTTTTCCATAGGGACACTGAATTTGGTAACAATAGTCACTATTAGAGCAGTTCATGAGTACTAACATCTTGAGTTAGTTCCTCAGGAGTAAATGAAGAGCTGCTTCTCCTCACCTGGGCTCTCTAATTGATTTTTTTAAAAAAAACAACAGTTTTTTCCAAACCTGGCCTGTGTGTCATCACCCCATGTGACACATCAAACTTTATGGGGAAAACTGGTCTCCCTAATTACCAATAGGACACTTTCCTTGCACAAACCCTGAAAGCGTGTCAGATTTAAGACACAGTCAGAAAAGCTTCGGCATGTGGAAACTGGGAAGGAGATTTCAAAGCTCTCGTAGAGGGGTCTCAGCCTTGGCAAACCCAAACCCCAACCACGCTTGGGAGGGCAGGGTGAGTGTGCAGCATCCATCTCCTGGCCGGTGCAGCAGGGCCACTCTGTATCGACCCATCTGGAATTAGAATCGATTTTCATAGAGTCACGTTGTTATTCCTTTTTGGATCACTGAAAGGTTGTGATGATTCCTTCTCTGGCTGTGTTTGCGCTCTTCAGCAAAGCTGAGCTTTCTCCACTGAGTGTTCGGCTGCGTCCCGAGCTCTTGCTAGCAGGCTCAAAGGGATGGGGAAGGGGCTGCCGGGACTGGGAAGCAGGCGATGAAATACTGTACAAATCCTTTCTAGTAAATCAGATTTAATACTTTTATGCTATTACAAGCTCCATTGAAAACACTGCAAAAACTCTTAGTAAATCTGTCCCCTAGGTGCCTTATGTCTGTATTTATTCTGTCTTTTGAAATTCATTCATTTACCCAGTTCAGTTTTTGCTTCTGGGTGTTAGTTTTTATCCAACATGATTTAATTTTATACTGGGGATTGGGTTTAAAGCTTGCACCACGATATCTAAATAAGTTCATTAAATGCTCTAAGTTTCTCTGGTTACAAGTATAAATTCATCAGCATGAAAATAATGACATCTTAAACCTATTAAATTTAAAATATCTTTATGCTCAAACCCAGAGCTCAGATATGCCAGCCAATGATAATCAAATGCCACCCGACCACTCAAAAATTCCAGGGAAGAGAAAATGAGCTGGTTTGAGGATGCCTGCAAGGCAAATCAGGCTGTCAAAATCCTATCATTCTTGGGAGGAATTTACATAGCTCATATTAAGCTCACCAGAGCGACTGGAAACCTAGAGTAATTAAATGCTGAGGGGAGGTGGGATGTGCCTTAGCCAGAAGACCCCCGCAGAAAAAGGAGATGCAGGAGGGATGCCCGGAAGGGACTGGGATGCCATGGGGAGTGGGAAGTGCTGAGTGGGATCACACAAAGGGGAGAGGAACAGCATGCCAGGCTTCCTGCCCCCACTCATCAGGGTGGTGCCTGGCTGGATGGCTGAGGGGGAAAGGCAGGAATTGCACTTCTCCCAGATTTCAGAGAGAAAGCGCTCTGCCTTATTTCCAGGAAGAGGACTGGAAGCTACCCACTAGCCCCCAGTCTCTCCTTTCTCCATGGCAGATGGCCCTGGCTCTGGCCACCTGTGGCCCAGGAGTGGGTGAGCCCAGGGTGTGAGGCTGGAGACTGAGCACAGCCACTGATTCACACCACTAGCCTGGGGTTACAATAAATTAAAGCAAAAACAGCTGCCTCTATCCAAATCCCCGGTCCCCAGCCCCAGAGCACAACTGCACTGCAGGTGTTTCTGGAAGGCGCTAGCTTTTGTTTAACCTCGGTTTGCAGCAGACAGATCCTGTCACTGCACCAAGTGTAAGGGACCTTAATCCTCCTCCTATTGACACGACATATCCTAATGGCTTCTTTGGTTACCTATCAAGTTACTGTGTACTTAGAAAGCTTTAATCTGTAGATTATTTACTCAATAGACCGTAACTGCTTCGCATAATAGCCCATAACGGCTTCCAGCAGTTACGGCCTATTGTGTCACAGGGAGTTTGTGTTGATTTTTCTCCCTTAAATCTAACACAGAGCATCTGCAATAATGTACGGTAGTATTGTGCTGGCCTAATAAGTGCCCAAACTCTCACTTTGGTTTTTCGTTTTGTTGGGTTTGGTTGGTTTTTTTTTCTTTTAAAACGTCAATATTGAGAATAGCTTTGGGATTTTTTTAAAATCCCGATCACTGACAGGAGAACAGGACTGTATCCAACAGAGAATGGGATTGCATCCACCGCCTCCCTCTCTGATCAAACCGTGCTCCATCCCCCCTTCAGCTCAAGCCCTTGCTTGGGCTCTCTCCCTGTCCAGCTGCGGATTTGCACAATATCTCTAAGAATTATTTAATTCTCAAAACTTCTGTGCCACTCCCTGGTGTGGCAAAAAGTAGGCAGGAAGCTCAGAGATACTGGAGGCTGAATATTAAAACATCCATACCTGGCTTGTGTTCAGCAGTCTCAGAACTGACATGCAAACTGACCTGTTCACCCACCTTCCTCCTTTACTTGTTAGCAGGTGGGCTATGTTGCACCATGAGAAGTTGTAATATAAAGGGAAAACCCTGTATGCCAGGTTTGATGCAGGTTCTGGGTATTGCCTGTCTAGGAGACTATGTCTCTAGCACAGACTAAAAGGCTCTAATTTAGACATACAGTTGTTATAGCAATTACAGTAACATTGGATCATCCGAACGCTGGCCATTGTCTGGGTAGATGGGGAAAGGAAAGGGAACCAAGTGGATGCGATTTTGTAAAGATGTTTTTAATTTTCATTGTCTTTAAGATGTTCAGAATTTGAAGGCCATTTCCCACCAGGTGAAGACAATTTTAATTTTGAGCCTAACTGCTCCAAATTGATTTGATTTCATTTAAGACCTAGCTAATTAATTAAAATCGCTTGACAATGCCCCTTTAATGTTTAACCAAAGAGCACGCTGTACTCCAGCTGAGCTGCTAAATGTTTATGTCTTATTAGCAGCCTTCCCAAAGCTTGGAGAAAAGGGTTTCTGCACAAGTTCTCGCCCCGTCTTTTAATTACACCTAAACAACTCAGCTCATTATAATTCTACTACAAACTTTGCTCACGAGAGCATCTCGCAACATGCATTTAGCAGGTACCAACAATACCAACCCCCACGCTCGTACTCACATATCTCTCTCCGTATTTAAGTGGAAATTCCCCAGCTGAAGACCTCGGAAAGTCACCCTGCTCCATTTCTGGCACAGTGAGCACTTCAGAATTAATTGCAAAGATGAAATAAATACGCTGTGAAGATACGCATTAAAACCAAGTTATAATTAAGCAATATGGAGATATGCAGCCAGTAATCAATAAGCTCAGGGAACTTGCAAGTAGCTAGGGCTGTGGGTGGCGTGGGGAAAGGGTGCGAACGGCTCTCCCTTGTGGGGGGTTTCACCATATGTTTCTCCCCATTTTCCTCCGTAAGAGCTGTACATGCACCAGAGAGCTAAAAGCTGGCTGGGTGCTGTGGGTACCCCCGCGGAGCTCGCCTCTTCCAGCCACCCTCCCCTGCGTTCGGGTTTGCCTTCACGCCTGCGCTTTCCCCGTCCCACTCCACCATCACCCCATGCCTGTGCCCCCCCCTGCAGCTCCCACCCAAGGGCTTCAAAGTGGGGAACAGAGCCCTTAGGGCTACATTTCTACTGCTTTCTGGCTTGCAGGGGTCAGATGCAAGTGCCGCTCTGCTAGACAAGGGTGGGGATGGACTCTCAGCATCTCCCATGGTATTTTTCCACAGTAACAGATTCCTCCCGATTTGCAGATGGTTAGTCACGCGGAGCAGATATAACATTGAATTCAGTCTTCAGGCGGCGTCAGATCAGGCCTCCCTTCTTAATTCAGCCTGGGGGCTGGGATGGTAATTTGCCTACACTTAAGGAGTAATTATTTGAAAATATAAACACAGCTTCTCCCGTGCTGGCCTTTTTTCTGTTTACTGGGTTTGATTTCACTCCTGAAAAAAAGGCCTGTTGTGACATCCTGGTAGAAGGATTCTGCAAAGAATTATTGGCTGAGCGAGTGAAATCATGCTCAGGAGTCCTAATTGCCCCAAATGAGTTACAAGCTAAAATAGCCTGGCCCAGTTACTAGCAACCACCATACCCATCAGGGCTCAGCATGGCAGCACGGAGGGATAGCCGCACGCGAGATGCAGTTCTCAGCCCTCTCCCTTTCCCCATTGCTGTCCTAAACAACTCCATTAGGATTTATACTGTCAATGTGGGATTATTCTCTATACTTCTATTTCTTGTTCAAATGTATAGAAATTAATTTTCTGGTCATAATTTCAGTACCTCTGGGACATTAGCAGGCTGGAAGTAAAAATAGAACATCATTACAGTGTCAGGTAATGCGGATGAGTGTGACTAATAACCTGAGTGTCATTGATTTAATAATCTAATAACATCTCTGCACACTCAGCGCTCAGACTCACCAATTGCAGATAAAGATTTAAACCCGGCTGCAGCCGCAGATTAGAATCAGCACCTCGGCTTTAGGGATCAGAACCAACGATAAGCAACCCGTGGCTGGTATCCAAAAAAATTCAAGCAGGGGAAGAAGCTGGCTGGTATCTGCAGCTTGCACTGCTGCAAAGGAGGCAGGTTTTCTATTCCCCATGGTGACAGCAGCAGGAGGTCACAGCTCCTCAGTGGAGATGTTTCTCAAGCTCAAAGGAAAATGCTCACCTGCTAGCAAAGGTCTGGCAGCACTCAAATAGCCGCTGGCCCACCAACAACTTGTTCTACAATGGTCTAAAAAACAAAGGAAAAGTGTATTAGGGTCAGTTATGACACCAATCTGGAAAGATCCAATCCACAGCCTTGAAACAGGAGGGAGAGTGAAGCAAGTGGGATATGAACTGGGACACAAATCTTCTGACTTGGGATAATCTGGGTGATGCATTTGGGGAACAGCTGCCACACCATCCCCTGGACTCCTTACAGGAAGCTGCAAAAAGACCTCTTTCCCCTTAGAGCATCCTTTTAGCCAGGTCCATCCCTCACCCCACTTTCAGGAGCACAGCCCGCTCTGAGCGGTGATGCCAGGTCTGGCCCTGTCCTGCCGTCATTGGATGGTAAAGGTGTTGCTTCCCCCAGCAGCCCCAGGAGGAGATGGATCTCACCCACAGGGTATGAAAGCACACAAAGATGCCTGCTAATGAGACATGACACCAGGTTTATTATCATTTAGTTGGAACAGGGACTATCAATCTCCTCAAACCACCTGTGAAAATCCCATTCCCCAGTTAGGCACCTCTGGGCTTGGCTGGTTTGGGATCCATATGCTTTATTATTAATGCAGCAAAACTTGCCTCTACCTGGGATGATGCTGCACTGCTGGGGGCAAATGCACTTTATGCAAAATCTTTGACTGCAGGAGCTCTAAGACACTTTTTGGGGGAGGTTACTACAAATAATTCAGCTTTTTTTCAGACCATGCTCTGAAGGCCACATCAGTCTTCTCCAACATCACTTCATCTCAAGCATATTTACTTGTTTCCAGTTAACTTCACCCAGATAACAGGAAAACTCCCCAGGGAGTTGCTATAGAAACACCCGATGGAGACAAGGCAAGATTAGGGCAGCCGAGCCCAAAGATACCGTTAAGATTAAGAGAGATTTAGCTCCCACTCTCTAAGTATCATTCCCCTGGAAAAGCAGCAAAAATAGGAGTTAAAATGGAAAATGTCCCGTGTGGTTAGTGATGGAGCAGCTGCTGATAGCTCTGCTCCCCCGGGGAGATTCACTGCCACGAAACAGCAGAAAAGCTTTTCCATGGGTCTTCTCTGAAAGTTTCCAACCTCAGTGATGCTCTGATGAATCTCAATTAGATGTGTGAGTCCCATCTGCAAAAAGGTGTTTAAAATGTACCCAGATCTTTTCCATTGCCTGGCGACATTGATAACCCTTTAAGCAAAGAAGTGTCCTTCTGCATAATGGACTGAGGAAGATAGGATTAAGTGCAAGAAAGAAATATAACAAGAAGTCAAGGAGCTACCTACCATTAGCAGCTATTTGAGTGTCAGGCAGTCTCGTTTCGGGCGATTTACCAGCACTTTTGTCCAAGCCATCCATTCAACAAAACACTATTATGAAAATAGATGTCATTAAAAGCACTTTTTAATATATGAAATACTCTCTTTTTTTGCTATTTAACAGTGTACTCAACTCCATTTTTCTGTTAAATTTCCCAGACTTCAAACAGAAAGCCCCAACAATAAAAAACTGGTGTCTTGGTCTTCTGCGTAAGCCCAATTTTTGGGACAGTTACTGTGCTTCCTCCTATACACAAGTGCTGAGGGTCATTAGAAATGAATTATCCTTAACTGCAAAATAGAAGGGGATTCATCAACAATATTGATTCTTCTTGTACGTGTAGCTCGTTTGGCAATTAGCCATGGAACAACCGTTTCATTCCTGTGAACAAAACTGTAGTTGCAGTTTTATTATTCTAACAGTATTTAGTGCTTCCCTTTGCACTATTTTCCATATGTGGATTGTCAATCTGGATCTGCTGACATATTTCTCTTACAGACACACCACTCAACAGGGTGGTTAATTAACACACAGCCCATGAGTCAAAAAGATGGAGCTGATGGGGAAGCCTAAAGAAAACCAGGATCTTCACCAGGAATGGATGCATGGCTGGTCTGGGAACCAGCAGCCCTTAGGGGACAGCTAAAAGCACAGGTAAACTCAGAAAACTTCCAAGACAATAATAAAAAACAACCCACAACAATTGGTGTACATCAAACACCTCAAAGAATTTTGGAAGAAGAAAAAGTAACAGAAAAAACCACAGTAATTTTATAGAAAAGGCACATCCTATAGCCCAAAAATCCACTTCTCCCACTGTAAGCCAGGGGGTTGGCAGGGCCAGGTGGAATCCACTGGGGGTTTTGTGAGTACATTTATTTTAATTGCTTTCATGTGGTTGTGGGGTTATTTGATTTGATCTTGAGATAACCGATGTCTGATTTTTATGTGCATTTCTGGCAGGTGTGAAGGACACCCAGAGCAGGGAATGGATCATACCTATGCACAAAGTTGTGGAAAGCGTTCTTGATGCCAATAAAAGTCAGATGTTAAATCTCAGAAAGAAACTGGCAAATTTTGCATCTAACAACTTCCCATGGAAACTTGAAGCCAGAGTAGAAGTTATCATTTTCTGAGGTTTATGAGCACCAGAGAGGCGCTTCATAAAAGGAAGAATAATACAATTAAAATTAATGTAAAATACCATAGGAGGCATAACTTGTAACTTCCATTTTTCCAATACTGGGACTTCTAGAAGAAGTTGGTTAGAAGAAAATAATTTCAGACCATATTGCTTTCCACTGTAACTACACAAGGAGAAATTAATGCTCCAAGAAACTAGCATTTTCCTGAACAACAAAGCCATAATTGATCACCAGCCAGCTTCATCATCCGAGCAAACACTCAGCCGAATCCGTCAGCTGCTCCAGGTTCATTACTTGGTGTGCTAATGCCCTACGCAGTAAACACAACAAATGAAATATGGAATTGCTCTAACCACAAAATCATTACTAATTGGTAATCCCCAGCATAGCAAGATTCAGGGAAGAAATACCACTTTGAAGAGCTGCCTGCCAAATTACCCCTGGACAGTCTTTCAGGTCTGAGCCCTCCCTGCCACAGAGGAACGGGAGCTCAGCACTGCCTTGGCAAGCTCGCTTCCTCTGGTATGCAATCTGCTTGATGAGGTCACTTGGACTGCTCTTCCCATTCCTCACATCTCATCTGTCCTGAGTTTTATGATCCCGTGCTATTCAGTCACTTCAATTTCACAAACTTATTCTCAAAATATTATCTTGATTCTATTTCCCTGTAGACTATTTATCCTGAAATTCCATGTTGATCCATAATAATCACTTAAAAAATTATACAGCTGCATTTCACTTTTCAACATTGGCTGAACCATGCAGATTATTATGGAAAACACATCTTAAACAATGCTTAAGTCATTCTAATTAACCCATTTACAGGTTATCTTGTTCTTACCTTAGTTTCCTTATTGCACGCAAAAGAGCCTGAAAATTTACTGACCCGTTTCCAGTTTAGCATTGTGGTTCAGATTGTGCTACCTCCTCTGTGCACAGTCCCTGCTGTATATCACTTAATCATTTTGAGGGTTGCATCGGGCGACCTGTGAGGGCTTGGCAAGCAACGTCACATCTGTTAACCCTGCATCTCCCGTACGGTAGAGTGTCCCCAAACCTGCTCCTACATATCCTGAAAAGAATTGCTCTACTTTGTGCCTCCCATCAGAGCTGTTATTTTCCAACTGAATGTCAATTAAAACACTCTGATAGTCAAACAGCACTTAAATCTGAACAAGAAATCGGCCTCCTCTCAAAACTGTAGCATGGCCCATATGAAACTCTTCTGCCTTTGCTTCCAAACAGGAGCAGGTCTTTTCATCACCTTGGACATGCTCGGAGGCTAATGAAGATAAAGCCCAAGAGAGGCACATGCAAAAGGGCAAAAATATTCTTCCACATATTAACTGTAAAAACACCTCTTACACAGTGCAGTGTTCCAGGCACCAATGAAGTCAGATTACCAGCAGAGTTAATCTTGGTGTAAAGTGTCTTAATGCTTGCAATATAAGAAGAGAAATTAGCCACACATCTGTGCTAGACAGGATATTGGAGCCTGGCTGGGTAGGGCAGTATATAATTCTCCCATTCTCACTGGAAAGCAAAAAGCCTCACATCAGAGCTCCTCCAGACACTGCTGACAGAGCTCCATCTCCCTTTCCTGCTTCTGCAGGGGAGCAGTCCTGCCAGCACAGCCTTGGACCCCAGTTCTCACCTCGCTTCACCACCCTGGTAATCGCTAATCCCTGAGCTCCATAGTGCTCTCTGTCTCCTTTTAAAAATATATTTGCTTATATTTTGGGGTGGTTTTGGGGTTCTTTTTGCTGTTGTCCATTTGACTGTCTTCCTCATGCGAATGCTGAATACCATCCCCTCTGGTTTTCAGATTTAAAAGGCACAAACAGAGGGACTGCACTGGAAATTTGATGCGGCAAAGTTTTCCTTAAGGAAACAGCAATGCATCAGGTAAGAAATATTCCTTAGAAATGACCTTTGATTAAGCTTTCCCTTGATAGGGCCCTGCCAGCCCTGTCACTGTAAACCAGCATTCCCAGTCGAGGGTATGTGCATGATCCAGTGTCTCTGAGCTGATGGGCTCAGCACAAGCCCGTTTCCCCCATCCCAAAGAAACTGATCCCTCAGGAGGTGATAAGTCCTATAGGAACCACTGTTACCTCTTAATTTACCAGAGCAGCTGGTGCCGGTCCTTCTCCTTGTGATAACTGGCTTCCCTGAGGGTCTGCCAGACCTGGGGTCTCCTGCTGCAGCCCCAACCCCTCAGGAGCAGTCACAGCAGTTAATGAAGTTGTCCCCATCATGGCTGTCACTTAGTGATGTGACAAGTATTGCATACATCTCTCTTCTCCTCTGCCAGGATCACCTAATGCTGGTTTTGGAAACACAGAGTGAAAATCCAGTTAATGAAGTTCCCCGGGAGACTGGGGACTCCCCCACACTTTCTGAGTTAGAATAAAAAAATTTATGGGTTCTGCATGCACATGGATTTAGGGATCCCCATCAACCCTAAACACAGGCACAGGACCTCATGTTTGACTAATTTCAGCTCTGGTCTGATTGTTTAGGAGGGTCACCCCAATCCCAAGATATTTATCCTCATAAACCTTCTGGATTTAATTCTGACAACTTCTACCAGGCAAATTAGGCAAGTCAATTTTGCAGCAAGGGCAAGTCAAATATGCTATAATTAATTCAAATTAACACACCCACAAGCTCCTGAAGTCTATCATCAGGTAGGTGTCATTCCGGGGATGCCTGCAAAAACATTCGGGTACAAGTTATTATTAAGAACCTCAAGACTAAACATTTCACAGGAACCCAGAAATAACCTGCACAAAAGCAGGCTGGATTGCAGAAACCCAGATGTTATCTTCCTGCAGAACTTTAATAACAACATGGTCAACAAAGCAAAACACTCGCATGTAAATCTGATTTTTTAACATTACATTTAAGTGTACAATATTAAACCTCTGTGGAGAATTACTGGACCGCATCCCATGCTACATATGGTCTACGATAGGAAACGATACCTCTGAAGCTCTGAATAGCACAATGCCATTCAGGAAATGAGAAAGGATCGTGGTTTGCAGTCACAACCTTCACATGTCACTTGCTGATTTTTTTTTCCCCCCTTTTAGGAAAGCACAGTGTCCAGCTTGGATATTTAATGTGATCAGGTGTTTGGAGAAAAAAAAATAAAAATCAAAGCAAGAGCTCTACTGCCAAAAAAGCTCAACCTGAGACAACAAAATATTATTTTGATGCAGAGAAAATATAAATTTTTATGTTAGAATGTGAACATTGTCCAATCGCTTCAGGTCTTTATTTCATGCACTGGAAACAGTTTTATTTCCTGCTGGAAACAGGTCAGGGAGTGATTTTGGAGCATTAGGTTGTGAAACGAGTTCATAGACCACTGCTGGAGCACAACCAAGCTCTTCTGAGCTGTCACATGTTAAATAGTCAATTGTACAGAGAGGGAGAATAGCCAGAGAAATGTTGCTAGGTGCAGAGGACATTATTGCTGGTGTACTGACAGCCTAAATACTGTGCATGCTACCCCAGTGAAGCCTTGGACTGAACTGGGGTAGATATTGCCTGCAACACAGCGCGGGTGCTGGACACCGACTCACTGCTGCAAGAGTATTGCTTTGAGTTTGATGTTTGTCAGAGAAATGTACCTCTAATACAACAAAGCCAGCCACATTTGCCACTATCCAAAAAAAAAAAGAATTAGCCTCATTTGGTGACAAAGTCCTGCCAGAAGTCTGGAGAGGCAGAGAGACAGAAATGAAGCATCCAGAGAACTCAGAAACTGGTGTGAAACAAGGACAGTTTCCAGCAGGAAAAACACAGCAGCCACACACCAATGTTACCAGCCTTTAGTCACCAAAAGATACAGGCTATTTAAGCAGAGATTATGAGAGAAAAAAATCAGTGCTGGTGTCCTGAGGCTGGACACCCACCGCTGCTCTGTGCCAGCCCTGCATCAGCCACTGGCTGCCCCCACCATCGCTGGGGCAGGAACCAGCGGTTCAGCAAAAGCAGGAGGCTGCTCCCACCACACCCTAGGCATCTCTGTGCTGACACTCCAGACAGCAGTGGAGGAGGCAGGTTTCCTCAGGCTGGGTGAACCGAAGCTGCTCTGGAGATGCTTTGCGTTGGGAAGCACAGAACCACCCACCAGCGCTGCAGGACGGGGCAGGCAGATGCGTGACAGAGGAGGGAGGCTGAGCAAGAGGGGGCACATTCTCTCCAGGCTCTCTTCAGATGTAAATGACATTTCAGTAAGCAATGCTAAATGACACCACCATTCCTCCACCCTTTGCTCCCTTTTGCCTACTTACATTAGCATTTGCCAACTGTCAAACTCTTGCTCAGTTCCAGTGAAACCTCCTGGATTTCCTCTGCTTCCAGAGATTGTGTTGAACTGCTGGGATCAGCTCCTGCTGACACTGGAATTGCCAAATCATGCTTTGCTTTTTTTTTTTTTTTTACAACTTCTTTTCCCCTGCTCTTTCTCCTTTCTAGGTTAAACCAGTGCAGACCCAGGCATGGACATGGTGTCCCCTAAGAGGACACCGAGGATCTGTCAGCCTCCTCAGGACCGTATCCTAATGGAGAGCTGAGTTTCTTTACCATGGACACAGCTCTCAGAGAGACTGAGAGCTCACATCACTTGCCAAAGAAACGGCACAGGCTTAACATCTTCAAGTGCTGTATAAAACAGAGGTGAAAACAAATCACCTCCTTCTGCTGTGTGAGAACAGCCGGGCTGGCTCAAAGGAGAAGTCCTTCTAGCCTGGTACCTTGCCTCTAACATGAAGTAGTTGTAGATGTCTACAGAAAAGACGAAGAACAGGACAAACACACAATGATAATTGCCTGGCATGCTTTGATGCTCCCCAGTGATCTGGACTTGGAGACTTTCTGAGCCAGCAGCAGTCTCCCAGTGTGTAACAGCCCTCACTGCATCACTCCGTCATGAACTCATCTAATTGGTTTTTTCCACCATTTATGCTTTGGGCCGCCACAGCCTCCCGTGGCAACGAGTACCACAGCTGAGTGTGCTGGGAGAGGAAACAGCTCCCTTGTTTACGCTGACAAGGTCTCAAGCTGCAGCTCAGGCCCCCTCCCCTCTGAAAAAGCCCCACACAGCCAGTCAAGGCACCACTAGCCTTGTTACTCACCAAGCTCCGAGGACAGCCCAGCCTCACGGTCTCACCCATATCCACTGGCGCCAATGACACTTCCTAATGGACAGGAAAGTCGTTAGAGGGCAAGATGAGGCATAGACCCCAGCGTGACTCATAATAGATATAAATGACTAAAAATTAGGCATATGGTTGAAGATCTACTTTCTCCTGGCTCAGCAGCTGCATTTGAACAAGTCTTTAAACATCTGGCTTATCTGAACACCTTTGAGCTACTCTGGGCTTCAGATCAGAAGATTTTACCAAAAAAGCAGGCATGTAGATGTGAGATGTATGCAGGCATGTAGACATCTCCCCGTTCCACTCATGAGGTTTTAAAAAATCATTCTCTCCTAAAGCTCAATTTAGCAACTGCAGTAGAGACTCGGTGTTTTTATGCAAATTCTCAAATTTACAGAAGTGCTGAGCTGAACTGGGATTTGAAGCGAAGGCTTCCTTGCTATTCCTCCTGCCATTTAAACGCCAAGCAGGGGTACACTGGTACAGCAGCCAGAAATAGATCTGAAACTTCAAAAGTGTCAGAATTGAATCCTGATGAACCAGGGATGGAGAGAGAGCCAGCCAGCTCAGCCTGGGTCTCAGAAGTCTGATCACTCACCCGGGGGATTCAGAAAATAAGGTTTAGATAATAAAGTCATTGCTGGTGAATGCCATAGCCCTCGTGCTTTGTGAAGGTAGTGTTCTCTGCCAAAAGTTTTGGGCTGGATAAACCAATAATTTCTGGTGAGAAACTGTTTTGCTCCGAGTTTCTGACTAGATCTCTGTGTCCCACAGGAACCAGATGCAGGACCACAGATTCTGCCAGGTAACACATTTCTGCACCATGACACTCGGCCCAGGCCAGGCCGCAAACCTTACTGATAGTGTCACTGATAGTTCATCATTCGCAGACCGGTATGTCTTTAGCCTGATTTAAACTGGTCACAGCCTGGATCTCATTTTTAATTGCAGATTGAGTGTAGTTATCTGGTTATTTGCATTGGCAAAAATACTGGCGTGGCAATTAGGCCATAAAACATCGCTCAGGCAGATCACGTAGAGGAACAGATAAAATGCCATGTACGTTACCATCACCAGCATCACACCTAATAGTCATGCACTCCGTGAAATACAATTTTTAACAAGTTGCATTTAAAAAACAGATTGCATTTCTGATATGCTGTGCCAGCAAGGTATTTAACAGAGCTCTAATGTCCCTCTTTTGCAACCTTTCTGGGATAGGATAGATACATCACAATCACGACATTAGCAAACGTGGAGGGACTGCAGGGACTTCATGAACTAAATTGGGAATGGCAGGCTAACTACTTGAATTGATGAAGCAGGAACCTCTGGGCCTGTCACACCATTGCTGGGAGAATCGACCAGCCTTGCTGTCTTCAGCATGCAGGGCCGCAGCTTCACCGGGCACACAAGCTGAGAGCACAGCTGCAACTTTACCTCCACACAGCACAGCTGAGGCACAATTAAGGAGCTCCAGCCATGCCTTGGTGGGTGATCCTATAGACCTGCTGCCACCCAGCCTGCCACATACTTCAGCTGCTACTGTAAATGTGGGGGATTTTTTCTTTCTAAATGCATCAAACACGCAGCAGCATCAACCTGTCAAAGTGCCTTCAGGAATGGGATGACCTGAGGAAGCTTTTGACCTGATCTTGGACTTGATAGAAGGACAACGGGGGGAAAAAATAAAAAGCTTATATTAAGGACTGAAAATAAAATACATTAAAAAATATTTAATTTAAACAAGAAACTGAATAAATAGGCTATCTATTAATGCATTTCTAATCCAGGAGCCAGGAAAAGAGCAGTATTAACAGACACAACACACAAGCCATTCAACAGGATGAACCAGAAGGAAACACAATCTTGACATTCAGCAGACACAGGCTGCGGATCCAGAGCAGTCTCCTCCACGAGTGACTATCACCAGGTCTAACCCACCACCACAGTGTGCTGTTACCATACCCACCTTTTCTGTTGCTAGAGTTACAGGCTCTGAAGTTCACCCAGAAGCACCAGTTCTCTGAGTTTCCACAGATGACAATGTCCTGTGGCCATGCAGGAGGCACCTTGGGAGGCACAGACCAGCCAAACTATTGCCTGCAAAAAAGACCCAGTAGAACAACCGAACACTGCATGTGCTGTCTGATGAGAAGAAGGTGGGAAACAACTAACAGATTTCCTAAGCAAATCACAGCAAACCAATTTGTCAGGATAATTAGCATGGAGGCAAAGGGGAGTGGTAGACATGATACATCTTGGCTCAGGAAGGCACTTAACACCCTCCCATTTAACTTTCACATAAGCAAATTGAGGGAAACTAAATGAAAATTTACCACAAATCTACATTCTCAAAATTATTATCTGCAGCTTCATCAAACTCAGATCTGTCCTGTAGCCTGTCTTTCTTCCAGCAGGATGGGCAGTTCACCTATGAAACTGGCTGCAAGAGAGAGTGTCACCACGCATACAGAAGGATCAGGGTTTGATATGACCTCCCTAGATGGGAGAACTTGACCAGCATCACCATGATGAAGTTCAGTAAAGCCATTTGTGGAATGCCACAACCCAACAAGTAGGTTGAGACTCTCTAAAGCCATTCCTTTTCATCTTGGAGGAAGATACCATCCCTTTCATTGTGAATCCTTCTGCTGAGCACTGCCTTGAGAGCTTCTCCTTGCATTCAAAACTATGAGCGTGTTTCCAGCACCAGCTAGGTTTCATCCAGGCCTCGACTTCCAGATGGATAGCAGTGTGCCTCACTCCTGCCCCGTGCTGCTGGTTCCTGAGGGACCTGGGTGCTTACCTTCATCCCCAAGCTTGGGCCACAAGCCTAAGTGACTTTCACAAGCAAGACAGAGTGCTAAAACCCAATTCAAACAAAACCTTATTTTCCAAATGTTGATCCTATCTTTAAGTTTTCCCACTTTTATTGGCTGTACTTTCACCTTTTTGCATGGTGCTGCCTTCAAAACACCCCAAATAATAGCATTGCAATAGATAAATAATTTAAAGAAGAGAAAACAGATGCTTTCAGAGAGCACCTGCAGCCATCCGGTGGGGTGTGCTAGTCAAGGGCTGCGTGTAGACCTGATTGCCCATTAGAGAGGCAACGCTGCAATCAAAGCTCTCTGGAGAATCAAGCATTGTGCCCACGTGTAATACGTCAGTTATTTGCCAGCAGGGGAAACACTGTAAGAAGAGAATGAGTTTTACTCTGTTCACTGACATTACTAATGACTCATGCAGGATTATGGGTAACAAACCTTTGAAATGAGAGGTTGAGTTGTACACTACATTATACATCTGAATTTCATGGTATATTAGTGACAGTGATTGGTAATACAATATGATGGGAAATTGCTAACATCAGAGAGAAGTTAATACGATGCACTGCAATTTCTCAGGGAGCCCCATACTTTTCCTAGCGCCACCCATAATCTCCTCATTAAGGTTTGGCAAAGAGCAATCCCTCTTGGAGTGTGAGGGGCACCGGCGCTCTGACAGCTGGCCATAAATTTGAATAGAAGATATGCAATCTGAAATGTTCATGTTTCCATGGATCGTTACCCAATTGTATCTCCTCTAGGAAGCAGGTGATTTTTTAACACCCTGCGACAGTTTGTTTCTGACTGTATTTTCTCTCTGTGGATAAATCTGATGTCGGCTCATGTCTTGTAGCATTTCTTCCCCTTCTATTAAAACGCCTGTTACAGTCTGCACACACGTTAACTAAACACCAGTTAATGGAGCACAACTAAGAAGAATTAATATATTTACCAAAAAAAGCATTTCTAGGCCATAGAAACAAGTGTAAAGTGTCTCACATAAGGCATTAAAATTACAAACGTGACCACAGATTTATGTTTACAGGCTCTGGCAAACCCCGTGGCCACGTGTGTTCCCTAAGTCACTCCTGTTCCAAACGTTTAAACTCTTCACTTGACAGTAACCTGGAATATTCTGTGGCTGTTTTACAAGGCCAGTAAATATCCATCTGACCTTTTCCACTTCTAGAAGATGTGGTGTTTTCTGGGGGGAAGAGGTCATGAATTGAGGGAGTGTCTTGGAGTGATGGCCCTGAAGACCAAACCCCACTTGTCCACATAGGAAATGCACCAAGAACATCACCTTCACAAGGAATTTGAAATAGGGAGTCAATTCCACGACAAGGTGGGAAGACCAGCCTCCATGCCTTGGCCATACTCACACTAAAGCCATATTGCTGACACTTATTTCTTCTCTTCTAGATGCATTGCTAGAGGTGGCCACGTGCAAACATTTCCAGCTATTTTAAGGTTATTTCTGAGCTCAGCTTCAGTGTGCAGAAATGCTCTGGGTATAACAAGAAGAATGGGGGGTTGGACTTGATGATCTCTGGAGGTCCCTTCCAACCCCTACAGTTCTGTGTGAATGGCTTGCACATCACTGACACTTACCTGCTGACCAGTAGCAAAAAATCTCTGTTCTCATATTGTCCTGTGGAGCTGAAGGGATGAACAATGGGTCATTTATTAAGCTTCACTACCATTTAGTGCCTCAGTACACCAGACCAGACCAGGAGATGGGGTTGATCAAGTAAGATCTTGAGGTCAATAGATATGAGGCTGAAGCAAAACCATCCACTCCTTCATTTATCTGCTCTTCTCCCACTGGTCTGTTCTGTGCATCCAACACCTCAGCCAACCAAATGTCTCCCAGAGCTGTTTGTGCAAAGTGTCCAACACAAAAGAATCTTCATCTCTCCGAGAGGCCCCTGGTGATAACTTAAACTAGGTAGAAGACAGAAGAATTGTACATCCTGCCACTGATACAGCTCATCTCCCTTGCCAAAGCAATGGGTTTGATTTAATCTTGCTTTGATTTAATTGAATTTTTATTTAATTCTGCTTTTGCTGGAGAAGCTCTTGGAGATTGGGTTTTGTTGCCCTAAACATTTGGTGTTGCAAGCTATTGAAAACCATGGTCTAGATCCTGTCAGTGGGTAGGACAAGAACTGGATGGTAATTATGACGAGTGAATGGAAGACAGTATCTCCCTCCAGCACTAAATTCAAGTCCTGACCTTTTCCAACATAATGACTAACTCAACCTTTACATAATAATATGTGTGATATTTGGAGAGTATAACATATGTGTCATTTTAATTAATTGAACAGAAATAGATTCACAGAAGAAAAATGAATTAGCCAATCAGCGATCACCTTTCGATCTATTTGATGTCAGAATAATTAGTTTATTCTCCTAATCTCTTGACCCCTCTAGAAATCATAACCTTGCTGACCTCCCTGAGAACAGGAGCTCATTTGAATAGTGCCATAATTGTGCTCTGGGTGCATTATCATCTAGTTTCATTTTTATTAAGGTAATCTTACCTCTTCTTATTGTGCCTCTCTTCGAACAGCTGACCCAAACCCCAGGAAAGGCTGCAAGGACTGTGGCCAGTAACTTTGGATGGAGACCACAGCCAGCAGAACCCTTCCTCTTTGAAGATGGGCTGGTCTCGTTAGCAATACTGTTGGCAATAATTTT
The DNA here is from genome assembly GCA_013400835.1 of Zapornia atra. Classification (NCBI taxonomy): domain Eukaryota; kingdom Metazoa; phylum Chordata; class Aves; order Gruiformes; family Rallidae; genus Zapornia; species Zapornia atra. The sequence continues at coordinate 301,715 of VZTU01011816.1, read as the reverse complement.
ACCCCCTCTATATCTGTCTGCTGTCAGCAATATCCAGACACATGTCCTGACATTGGCAGTTGCAGACTGTTACCAACTAGCAAATGCTTAAACAAGATCACAATTTGTTCCAGAATGATAAAATGACCCCACGAAGTGAATTACACTGTGAAAAATAAATGTAAAATACTGTGTAGATGCACAAATGATTATTTCATTATCTGGCCAATGTATGAATGACAGATACAAATTGTTCCAATCATAGAGTGATGAAAGAGTAATGAACAATGGGTTCTTGAATGAGCACAGGAAGAAAATAATGAATTGCAGTTTAAATGAAATCAGCAGTCAATGGACTGGATCACAGACTGTCCTTCAGACATGGGAATTCTGCATTAGTTAAACACTGTCATTTGAAGAAACGTCCTTTAAGAGGAAGGAATCTAAATGGGTCAGAGAAAGAGACAAATATGATGAACCCGGACGCTGTCTTGCTTTCAGCAAGCTAGGCTGGAGCATTCCCATTCCTGCTGCTCCATGGATTCACATGGGGATCTACAAATTAGCAGCTTGCACTCCGCAAAGTTAACGCTCCATTTGTACTTCTGCTTTGTCCCTATTTTAAGCTTGCTCTTCCTCTACTACTCAATTACTTTAAGGCAACATCTGATGAGATCTCTTAGAAATAATTTGGGTATAGAATGAAGACCAAGAGACCCAAAAGCTTCTGGGAAAGAAAGTGTCAGTTATGTAGAAATACCATATGTAGCAGAAGCTCCTTTTTTTGTTGGAAAACTTTCTGCAATAGACGGATTTATCTTCTTCTCTTTCATTTCATACCAATAACCCAAGAATAAGCCAAGGATTTCTAATGCTATTTTCAAAGACATTTGTCACATTTCGTGTACCATATCTATCCATCACATTGCACAGCATCTTGTTAGATCTGTACCGAAGCCACATTTCCCTCGTGAGCGCAGGACATCTGACCGGTTTAGCTTGCTGTATAGAATATCTTTACACACTATGAAGTCACCTTAGAAACCAGCAGAAACTAGGTGATTTCAGAGGCAGGGCTCAAAGAGTCCCATAAACCAGCTGGCTCTGCTGCTGCTCTGCCCCTGCTGCAGCCAGGGCCCACGCTGTTCCTCAGCATCTGCCCTCCTACCCCTCACACAAGCAAGCACAAACGTGAGACACGGCGCTTTGAGTCTTACATGCCTCAGCAAAGGACGCAGTGCTCTGGGCTAGGCATCCCAGAGGGAAAGGTCATCTTTCATCACCTGGTGCTTGGTAGCCTCAAGACATCTGAAAACAAGAAAGTTCCAAATCCGGCAAGTGTGAGCACCATCAAAAGCCAGAGAGTGATAGCAAGAAAGTGAAAAGCAGGGGAAAAAACGGGGGGTGGGTTTCTTGCCTTGTGGACTGAAATAAATATTTATTGGAGCAAAAACTACAGGAGAAAGGTGGCATCTCTGCTGTGTTAGTGACTGAAAGGCTACCTGCTTCTGCCTCATGCAATGACACCTTCTGCAAAGGGTGTCTTCCCAGCAAGGTCAGGGTGAACTTCATGTGCCTGCTACATACACATACTTACAGCCCCTCGCTATTCCTCAGATCAGATTTATGTTTCAGCAGCCCCTGATGCACTTAAGCCCCATCAGCAAAGCTCTCTGAAGCTCAGTCAGGCTGCCCAGGGGTGCTCAGCGACAGCCTAAGACAACCAGTCCACCACACCACAGGCAGCTTATAGAGCTATAGGTCACATTGTTTCTAGGGCACAGCAGTAAAATACCTTCCTGGGGACAGTGATGAATATCTAGAAAAAAAACCTCCAAACTTTCCTCGTTGACTCAGAGAGATTAAATTCTCCTGTGTGACAGATGAGTATTACAAAATGCAACAAGGATTGCAAACTCCAGAGTATTTCAGTTCCCCCCCTCCAAGCCTGGTACGAGGATAAGATCGTGCTGCAGCTCTGAGGAGGGGGAGGGAGCACTGAGGACGGGCTCTCCCCCCTCTGCTGTGCCTGCCTCCAGAGAAGTGCTTTAAGGCACAGCCACCTCCATCTGCCCCCATGACAGGGCCTTATCCATTTACAGCTCCATCCCTGACAAAAACCTCAAAACAAGGGGACCCCATTCCCCCAGAATTTGATAAATATATCCCTTCAGCAGAAGACACCAGCATTAGACCAAAATCAAGCTGATCCAATGCATTAAGTTATCACTGGCTTTCTGTCAGACCTCCTAGTTGATTTTGGACTCTCAGCCTAGCATGATCCTTCCCCGTCTCCTCCAAACCATCCTGGTGTCAGCAGTTCATTCAGTCAAGTGAAACAACAGTTCAAACATCCAGCTGTAAAGAGCCACCCAACCACCACCTCTAATTTGAAAACAAACTGCAAATATTTGAGGGCAAATGCCGTGGAGACCCTGCTCCTGTCTGACAGTCATCAGCACGCAAAGACATACAGCACCCTGCCTGGGTGAGCAGAGCAGCACAGGACAAACACTGACATGTGGAAGGATGCTCCCCATCCCCCCCAACCTGGCTCCAGTCCCTGCCATCTCGTTTGATAATAACCAACACAACTTCAGTCTTGAAGAGACTTGGGCTTCAAAAGGCTTCAGCCAGGCTGGGCGCTGCTACAGGATGAAAATAGTCAGCAATGGTGGTAACACTGGTCTTTGGATGGGGAAAGAAGACCTGCATTAGATATTTTTGGGTAGGGAATCTTGAAATGTGATCTGGCACGGGCTACAGAGACAACTGGGATAACCTGGACACATTGTGTTAATGGTTCAGAGCCCAGAGACAAGGCAAGACCCCAGGTCCCTACCCACGGCATGCCTGATGCCGCTGCCAGAGGCAGCAGATCTGCCTCACTGGCATTCCCACCCTACAGAGCATAGCAGCCCCTGAGTGCTCCAGGGGCTCTCCACAAACAAACCAAGTGCAAGTCACAGCGATAGTATTCCCTGTGCTACAAGGGGTATGCTCCAGCCCGAGTTCTCCGGCTCTGCTAGCTGAGTCCTGCCTCTCCAGAAGAATAACCATGTCTCTGAGATGTCCACACAGCTGGGTTAGCAGCCACAACAGCAGCAGCAAACCCTTAATTTGGGATAGCAGCTAGCGCCCACCTTGTCCCTGTCTTGCATTGAGGCCCACACGCTTTTGGTTTCACTGCTTCTGCTACCCCAGCACTTCAGTGGCACTGGGAGAGGTTCCACCTGCATAGCCCCCACGGGACCAAACCTGTTTTGCCTCTCTGTGTGGGATTCAGGAGCAGTGCTGCCCTTCCAGCAGGACAAACAGCCAAGTTCTGGAGGTGAGCGGTGCCATCCTGCCACAGTGATGGGCTTTGCAGGGTGTGCAGGCTCTGCTGAGGACAGGGCTGAGCCTCCCTGCCAGCATAATCTCCATCAGGGTGCCGCCGCTCACACCATCCATGCAACAGCTGCCAGATGTTAAACTGCAAAATCTCTACCTAGCACTGAGCAGCATCCCTTGCTGGGAAGTGGGGAACTTTTGAGTGACACCTGCGTGGTCCAGCCCAGAGCCCACCTCTCATGCTGCTCAGACCTGGGAGTTGGAAGCAAATGACTAAAAACTGTGAGTCTCACAGACAGCCACTCAATCTGTGCCACCAGCCCTCCTAGCCGGCCAAATTCCCCAGAGAATGGTGTCTACCAGCTTGAGAAACACCTCAACAGGCAGGAGCTGCCTGACAGAGATTGGACATACCTCCTCACCTTCCCTCCATCCTTACAGGGTTCGGAAATAACCACAAATGCCTCCTTGCTTTGCTGACAGCGAGCGAGGGCTGTAACAGCAGGCTGCCAGGAGCAGCGAGGCAAAGGTGTGGGTTGCAAGCCTGTGCAGAAAGGAGGGGGTGAGCGACAGGAGCCAACCTCTTTGCCAAGGGTAATCCACAGCAGGAAAACGTCTGGAAAAAAAGAGCATTATACAAAAAAAAAAAAAAAAAAAGGGAAAAAAGCACCAGAAAAGCCAGTGCACATGGTGGAAAACACAGCATTGCTTCTGGGGGGCTATACAGGGGTGCAGTAAGCACTGACGGTGGGGGAGGTTTGCAGGCTGAGCCTTATGGACGTGCCTAGGTACCGCAGGGATCTCTGTGGGTGTGCGTTTTGTCGGGCTGGGTTTGCTCCGTCCTTGCCTCTGCGTGCATAACTGCACAAGTAATGAATGCGCCTATTAAGATCCAGCCAGAACATTTGTCTCTGGCTGGCAGAGAGGTTTCCACACCCTGGCGATATGCTGCATATCTTTGTTTTTGCTCTGAATGCTCCACACGCTCAGTTCAGTGTTTTTAGTCTCCGAGACAGATGCACTGAATTGATTGCTAATGTAACTCTCATAATTACCTATGGCTGGTCATGGCCTCGATGCAAACACATGAAGCAGACTCGAAGGCACAGATTTTACTGCATTACACCACGGCTTCCCACGTGTTTTATGTGGTTCTGCAGCATGGTGCTTCGTTCTGGGTTAATCTTTGATAAAAAAGGAGATTCATCTATGTAACTGTACATCAAAGGACAAACATACGGTCAGTAAGTGGGCACAGCATCGCCGAAGTCATTAGTTCTTACATCCCAATCACCTGGTTTTCAGTGTTAAATTTGATTCATTATTTCACTCAAACTTTTATGCAAAACTTGGATGAGATTTTCCGGGTCACATCAGAAAAAAAGAATAAATAATAATAAGTGTGCACTGCTCGCTGGGGAGTGCTTGATGGGGAGCCCAGGGTGGCCTTTATCATCCGAAGGGCTGTTAATGCACAAGCAAGAGATGTTCAGAGTAGGCTTTCAGCGCTCCGCATTTCCTGACTCTTGCACCTTGCTTTTTCCTTTCTTATCATTACATTAACACTTCTGTGTTATGGAATATTTATGATGCACACCACATGCTTAATGGATTTCCTCCTTTATTTGCAGCTAGCCTGCATTAATTCGAGAGTCACAGTATTAAATCTGAAATCCATCAAGGATTCCTGGGCTTAATACCACCACCGCTTTTAAATGATAAAGGAAATCTGTAAATCAAACTTGCAAAAGCAAAACCAAAGGCTGTACAGCATCCCTCACACTAAAAGCACCTGGAAGTAAACTTCTATTAATTGAACCAGTTGTAAAGCTGTGAATTACAAAGTAACTCTGCCCTATTTCATAGCCATAGTTTCCCCAAAATAGGTGCCACCACGCCACCATGCATTCCCCTCCCTACTGCCTGTCCTCCAACGTGAGGATGTGCAAGCAAAGCGAGTGGTAAAATGGATTAGAGCTGGCCTTGGGACTCCAGTGGTACCCAAACCACACAGGGCTATACACTCTGGTGGGAGTAAGAGATGAGCTGAAGACCAGGCATGCATTATGGTACATCTGCTTAGATCTTATTTGCTGGGCATGAGCTGCATGGCCTTGTGCTGTCAGCACAACAACATGCAGATGAATACTCACCATTCCTCAACCCTGTTATGTCTTACTGCACCAGTAAAACTTCTCCAAACACATGTATGGCATAAGGAGTTGCATCTCTAGGGACAACATGGACAATCCACAACAAGGCAACACTCTGCCAACATGACTGATCTGCTATTGACACCAACAAACACAATTTCCCCGAGTTCTCCCATACATTTGTGTTTACAGAAGTCATTCTTCCCTATCAATGTTTTCCCATTATTATCGTCTACACTCATACACACAAAAGTTAACCCTGAGTATGAGCAGAAGCAGGAAATCTTGATCCTAATGAGACCACTGCAACCCCATATAAACCAATTCAATTGCATGAAGTAACAGCACAACATTTAGTGCCATTTAGCTGCAGGACGTGCGTTGAAAATAAATCTGAATGTGAAGAGACAAGCTGATGCTTCACAGGTTCAAAAGAAAAATAAATCAGTAGGTGGTACATTCATGAAAGACCCCTTGAAGCCTTCAAGGCCAGACTTTGTTGGATATACATTAGTGTAGACCCAAACAGGACAGCAGAATACCTCTATTTTTTGTGGGATCCAACTCTGCATACTCTTTTTTTCAGTTAATGGGAAGCATCCCTGTGCTGGCGCCTGGAAAGGAACCTCAGCACCAGGCCTCGTGTGCACTCACCTCTCCAGCTGCTTAAAATGAAGCCTCAGCACTGGTAAGAGCAAATTCAAGCTTCTTGTATTCTCCTCATCAGGCTCTGTTTCAGAAGGAACCTCAGGACATGCCCAACTTTCAGCTACCCTTTGAAGATAATGGGTTAATCACACGTTGAAAGTTAGATGTCTCTCCCTCTGTTGGTAAAAGGGGTTCTTAATACCCCCCAGTTTAAAGGAAGACCTTGCAATATTTCTATTCATCATGATGCAAAGGGCAGAAGTTGCAGATTTAAGAGTGGAAGGTAATTTCCCTTTCTGTGCTCAGCAACAAAGAATAGTGCCCTAGGCTTTCCAACAGCCAATCCATTTTGGTACTTCACTGACAAGGTTAAAACAGTCAGAAGTATTTGTGCCACCCTTGGAACAGAGGGGGGTTTTTTTGTTCCCATATTTCGAATTTCTACTGAGAGGGTGGTTAAGGAAAAAGCACTTGATAACCTGAGTTTCTAACCTCTGACAGAGTCACCAGGTGGGAAGTGGAAGAAATTCAAACGGGCTAATTTCCTATTTGCTGAGCATTTTATTTCCAGTGAAACGAGCACATTCAACAGATCAAAACGAACCTGAGGGGGCAGGGCCATAGCTGGGGTACAGCACATCAGTCCTGGGGTGCATTCAACAGAGAAACGGGGACTGAGGTGATGGCACAGCCAAGAGACAAATCACCCTGAGATAGCTCTGCTCTCCTCTGTAAAATCCTGGGTGCACGAAGGAGCAGCGACAGGATGCCATTGGCTCCAAAAGCACGTTCTTGTTCTGTGCTTCCCTGGGTGCCCGCAGGACCTCTGTGCAGAGCTAACACTGTCTGCAGCTCACCGCCCTTTCATGGTGTGACACTGATGGGGAGCAGTACTCAGCCTCTGACTGAATCCAGATGGGAGTCTGAGATAAACTACAAAGGAAACGCGATGACTGAATCAGCACATGAAAAGAAGCAAGTAGAAATAAACAGATTAGTCTAGACTACAGTATTTTTGCTCAAAAATAGGAAAGGCTGCTGCAAACTTAGACACAAGGTGAGGCAAAAAGCCTGTAAGGAAGCAGAGGGGCTCAGAGGCACCACCTAGAACAGGACCTGCCGCTCCATAAATAAAACACATGCCAGGTTTTGATGAAAAGCAGCTCCAGCAGAAGGTGTCTCAGCAGGACAGGTGCCCAGCAGCATGCTGCAAGGAGTCCCCTGCCAGCACCGTGCCGCCCACATCCAGTGCTTGGCTCTGGCCATGCTGCAGCATCCCATCTGCAAAGCACAGATAATGCTCCCATGGCCACTTGCCTACCTGGCACTTTGAACTTGAGGCTCATGATGGTGCAAAACCACCCCACGTGCAGGGACCCTCCACCAAGCCAGCCCCCAGGGTACCAGCATCATCACCCTGTGGAGCAAGTACCACCAGCTGCGCCAGGATGAGCTGCAACCTGTCCCAGACCTCAGTTAAACCTGTGCCAAGGCTGTCCCGCAGGCACTGCCGCTGCACCCGGGCAAGCTGGAAGTGGCACAAGTTTGTGCTGGAAGCATTCATCTCCTGCAGAAAACAACACTTGAAATCTCACAGCTTTCTGACCCCCTACGGGGAGCCTGGCTCACATGCCTGGGCACATCTCATACTTTCAGCCAAGCTTTTGCATGNCATTGTGGCACTGGAAACAGGTGGGCTCAAAACTGGAAACACTGGGTGTGACCTTTGGAAAAAACAGTAGGAAATAACAGAGTTTGGAATGCCTGGCCCCTTCTTGTAGCAACTAGCTCAGATTGGGACAGGGCTCTTGCAGAGCCCCAGCCCTGTGTGTAACTTACACCAGCAAAACACAGTGTGAGGTTGAGAAGGGGAGGGAGGTGCGAGGAAGGGAACCTGCTGAATGAGTATCAGTCCCATGAAGAGCATTTAAACTCCACCAGTGGCTGCAGAGCAGGGGCTTACCTCCTGCTGCAAGTGAATTGTGTCTGTGCAGGCATCCAGAGGTGGTGAGACATCCGAGGGAGGGGCTCAGCCCTGGGTGGGGGAAAGAGGAGAGAAAACAAGCCTCAGAAAGGGTCTGGATTGGCACAGATCCCAGGGCAAAGCAGAGGGTTGCTGGCACTGCCACCTCCCATTGGGACTTTCCACACAAAGATGCTCTGGGAAGGGGGAAAAAAAATAAAAATCATATTGGATGGAGGAATGCTCAGGACCACCCCAAGAAATCCTGCCTGAGGGGAGGCCACCCCACTCCTGTTTGAGCTCACCACAGGCTCAGCGCTGGCTGTGCCGCTGTACCCCAAACACCTTCTGTCCACACTGCCGTTGGCTCCACTGCAGCATCTCCTGGAAGTCTCCACGATCCATGCACTGGGGACAACTGGGAGCTGCCGTCTTGGCTTCAAGACTGACACGCATCTGTAAGCATAACTGAAATGTGGGTCAGAGAAAACTACATGTGGGAACAGCATTTCCAATGCTGTATTTTGGCTGGCCTCAGTTGAAATTCAACAGGACCACACCATCAGATTTTGCTGGTGGCAGAGAGAGACCCTCCCCCAGCATTTTTAGATGACTTTGGGATAGATATCTTCCCCTTCTACTATTTGCTTTACTCTTGGAAGAAAAAAAAAGAAGTTATCTCAGGAGTCCTTTGAACATTAAAATTTATGCCATGCATGCTACTTCCTTCAAATATTTCAAAATATTCAAAATGTAAGGACCTTGGCACAGTGCCCAGGATCCTGTCTTTTCGGATGAAAGTTTCAGATAACTGACACTTCCAATTACCATTTCTCCCTGAAGAGGTCATCTCTGCTTCGGCTGGGGAGCGGAGCAGGGGAGGTACCGAAGGTCCCTGAATTTCACAAAAGGTTAAAAAAAAAAAATTTAAAAAAATCTGTAAGGTTGCTAATTAAAGCCAACGCACTCTGTGTCTGACCTAGTTCTGCCTTGCTTTCAGGAGGTTTTTTTACCTGAGTATCTTCAAGCCACTTAAAAATTAAAATGCTTAATAATGCATCAGAGCCAAACGTTACCCAGGGGCTCTCTACGTGGGGAATCTTGGTTTTGCTTGCGGATGGCATCCTTCGGAGTTGCTGTGAGTAGGGAACACTACCAGTCCGGTTTCCCTGCCATTTCTCCACCCATGCACACCTTTATGCCACTTATTGATGCCACAAGACTATTTTGGCTGGGTTTTTGTAAGCATTGCATAGCGTACACTGGCCAAATCAAGAGGCAGAAGCCAGCTGAACCACCCGTCCAGTCCCCAGTGCATCCTGTCTCACTCTCAGCTTCTCCCAAGAAAAACCTTTGTGTATTCCCACAGTCTCCTCCTGAGGTTTAATTTCCCAGAATAAACGGCAGGGCATCGCCAAGCTCAGGAACAAGGGCTTAGAAATCCTCTTTTCTGTTTGTTTCACTGCCTTGCACTGCCATCAGATGAAATATTTACCCAGGGAAGTTTCATCTGACTATATTTTTTACTTGACTGCCACTCAGTGGCAATGCAAAGCCATAGCTCGGGAGGCGAACAGGCAAACGCACAGCCCCGCAAATCAATCTTGGTGGTTCAGCGACTCTTCCCAGAGGTGTGGGGCAGGTGTCCTCCTCCATAACTCAGTTGTCACGCAACACATTTTTCCATAGGCTTTGCAGAAGGTTACAAAATCCCATCTCTAGTGGAAAAAAGCATTAAGAATATCAAGGCCATTGTGAAGGCAACATCCATCTCACGGTGCTTTTTAATCATAAGAAGGTGGGTGGTGTCCAGCACACACCTAGAAAGGGCTTTCAGAGGGCTGGTAGTTCTACAATGTCCATCAGCTCCCCCCCAGGTAGGGCAGATACAGCATCATATGTGGGTCTGCTGCTGCTGCACCCCATAGGAAGGGTCTGTCTTCTGTGGAGAGAAAATATACACGTTCCTTGCTGAAAAACCAACCTTAAGGAAAGTGAAATGAGCCATTTCAGACACCCCAGTCCCATATCTCATGGGAATTCCCAGTGCAAGGGGAGGACACGTCCAAGCTCCCACCTGCTTGCAGTGTTGCGGCTGCTCTTCAGAAGCGAAACAGCTAGGTTCTCAAGTTTCTGCTGAAAAGTCAACATTTTCTATGGAAACAGTGAAAATAAATCATGGCATTGTGATTTTACAGGGGGGCAATAACAGCAACACAGTAATTATCACAACAGGGCAGAATTTTGAAATGTCAAGTGAGGTTTTCAAGAGAGGGAGCTTGCAGGCTTTCCAAGAGGCTTTGTGCTCGAGACTGGCATCCTAGGGAAATGCAGGTTCTTGCATCTCAAACTTTCATTTCTATCTCCACAACTGCATTGGTAATGTCAAAAAAGAATGTTTCTCTCTTTTTTTTTTGGTATTCTCCATGGAGGTAGAAGATGAGGGGCTGAAATTACAGCGTACCAGAGCCTTCACATTGCAAGTGCTTTAACTTTCTCTTCTTTCTTTTCTTTTCTAACACATATTGATTAATGTCAAGGCAAATTTCTTGGTGTGCAATGGAGGTAAGTCCTTGTAACCAGAGCCTGAACTCAAAGCGACAGTCACATTATCTAATTTTTTAAAAAAATGTCAGCCAAGCTAAAAAGAAAAGAAGGGTAATATTCAAGCTTCACCCAAGCCCTCAATTTCTCTCACTCTAATCACAGCTCCTGCAGAAAAACAACCTTGCAAAGTCACCTGAAGGGCCGCCCTGCCTGCATTGAGCATGACATCCCTCACACATTGACCCAGAACACACCAGAGCACCAGCAGCAGCTCTCACTGGAAGGGGTGCCAAGATCCATCGCCTTTCGCTCTCATGCAGAGAGGGTAACAGGCACCTTAACTCCATTTCCTTGCCATACCCAAACTCATTTAGAGACCTCGTCACGCTGGGGACAGGGTGTAGCTCTGCTTTGCCCTGCATAGCTTAAAATGTTTTCCTAGGAGTGTAGGAGAAGCCCCTCCAGACCACACACAGAGGTGCACTGGACTTCTAGGTCCTCCTCCAGCCTGGGTGGGTACCCCTTGTCTTGACCATGGGGCAAGACCACAGCAGCACTTCAAGACATCAAGCTCAGAAATAGGTCGAAAGAAGCCATTTTTTGCACTGTGGGTTTCTTTGTTATGAATTTTAATGGTACTTCAGATTAGTTCAGCTGCTGAGAGCAGTTTGCATCCCATTTGGACAGCTCTACCTGCGCCAGCATTAGGATGAAATGTTTACTTTTCATATGTCTGCACTTTAAGCTGTGCTGCAGGAATCCAGCCTTTCAAAGCTTGAGCCTGCCTAGGAATTTAGATCCCTTTTCATCCGCTTTATCAATTGTCTCCTCCAGGAAACATTTTGCCAACGCTGCAGATGATTAAAGGCTCAGGAGCACGTGCCAAGAGACAGCCCTAAGCGCTCTGCCACAGGAACATCCCCAGCAAATGCAACGGGACCTGAGGTGGGATGACTCGTGCTGTTGCCATTTCTAATGGGGAAACCACCATAAGTACTGGGAGATCCTCGTGGTCAATGTGCAACAGCATGGCTGGCAGGGTCTGTTCTACACGGTCCGTTCATGATGCCCTTCCCCAGGAAGCAACGTTTTGCTCAGCGTGCCTTGAAAAGCCCTGGTTCCCCTGGCACTGGCTGGAGGCTGTCCATAACCATCCTAGCCCATCGGCAGCACGGTGCTGCTAGAGGAAGAGCTGGGTTCTGGTGGACGTTTCCTCTCTGACTCGTCATACAGCGCAGGGTAGTGTCAAGCAGAGTGATCTGCTGGTACAGGATGCACACAAAAGAAGTCTCCACAGCTCCCATGACTCTGACTTTGCTGGCCTCATTTCCAACACATTTTACTCATGTTGAACCAGGAGAAAGACTCGGGTGGGGGGTCTTGCCTGGTGCAGATGAAGACAGCTTCACAGCCAGCTATTCCTAAGAGAAAGCAGAGCAAACTTTTGCTAATGATTACGTGTCGTTTATTTGGTCTAGGAAGAGCCATCTATGGCAGGCAGCTACAGGAGCAAGAAACATTTAGCTTGTTCCTTGATAAGAAAGAGGGGATAGGAATAACATGGAATTGAGAATATAAATACAAAAGCACGTGGTAAAAGCAAGTCACACAAAGTCATCCATAGGAAAGATGCAAGCTTATCACACCTCTTTAAGGCACAACTAGTTATTGGGGGCTCTCTTGGTGTGAAGGTATGTTGCTTTCTTTGGGAAGATATTTTAAAACATCCCCTGGCCCTGGTGACTTTTTTTTCTGGCCCATATGCAGTGAGGGGGAGAGGCAATAGGACCCCCTGGGAACACACTCCCTATGCCAGTTTCACGCTCCCAGTGCAAAGCTCAAAGCACTTTGTAGGTGGGAGAGATTCCCCTCACCAGCATCCCAGAGCGGTGGGCTCAGAGGGATGGCACTTCTGCCTTTGAGATGATATTTTAGGGAAAATGGGATAAGTGCATTTTTGTAAAAAAAGGTCAGTGTTAAAACTCTGCTGTGCTAGCCCTGCCTCTCCTGGGGCAAGTAATTTTTTTGACAGGTGAATAAAATATCATTAGTTTCTCCACTGTCATCAATCACCAAAGTGAAGACTGGGCGAGTAACCTCTCCAGACAGTCCTGGGGACAGCATTAGCCCCCGGTTTCTAAAGAAGCAGAGAGGGGCCAAGCTGTGAGGGTCTCTTTCTATCTAAATGCATGGAAGGCAGACAGCTAAAGCCTCTCCCTAACTCTGACTTTTTTCCCCCTAAGTGTTAGAAGCTGACAACAGCATAGAAAAGGAGATTTCACGTTGTCACTCCAGCCTTGCCCAGCTATTTGTGGCCAGGTAGCCCAAGCTGGGCTGTATATTGTATCAGGGCATTGCTGAGAGCAGCGGCATAAGTTAAGGAGAGAGAATGACAAATCTGAAGCCTTTGTCTAAAGGTCACACACTTGATGCTTCTTTGGCATTTGTGTGAGTTAATTTACTTTAAAAAAAAAAAAAAAGAATCTTCACAACAAAGAAAAATGAACAGAAATCTGTCCCTGAGACTGCCGTGGCCGTGAACTTCCAAAGCCATTGTGATTTCAATAGAAGAATAGGAGACACTGCCATCGAAAATGCCATTGATATTGTAGCAATCATTGCCTAAATAGACCATAACAGCCCCCATTTCAATGGTTACTGAGAGACGCATTAACCCCTTCCCATCTGAGCGCCTGCACAATCTCTGCATGACACATCAAAGGAGACACACCAGATAGTATGAATTTCACACCCTTTTTCTGCCTCTGTC
>VZTU01011816.1:264510-288308 GCA_013400835.1 Zapornia atra | reverse complement strand
CCAAGCCCTGCTTCCCAAACCACCCAGGAGAAGGCAAAGCCTTCCCCCAAAGGTCTCTGGCTCAGTTAAAGTGCCAATACTACAAAAAGGACATATATATATATACACATATATATACTTTGTATACATTTTAATTCTCAGTGGACCAGGTCCCAGACCTTTCCAACTCCAAAAGGGCTTTTGAGGAGAAATTAAAAAAAACCCCAACAATCAAACAAAAAAAAAATCCCAAACCAACCCCAAAACACCTCTCACCTACCCCCCCAAACAAACCCAAAAAGCAATGCTACTTTTTTGAACTGTGGCTCTTCTCTCTCAGACCCAGGGAGACCACTGCAGTAGACCCCTAAAAAGCTTCTTTTTGAGGTTGCTCATTTAGCTTGTTCTTAAACACTTGGCCATGTCCCACTGCTGGAATGTGCTGGAATATTAAGCTAAACATCTTCCAAAATGCACCGTGCTTCCCTGTCACCTTGATTTACAGATCCTGGGAAAGAAAAGAATGAAAGCAGGTTTCTTTGGAAAAAAGAGAACTATTTCCATAATACTCCACATTAATTGAATCTTAATCCATTAATTCTTTACTAATTGAATCTGAGACCATGTTTGAGGTTATTTAGCACAAGAGAGGTGCCAGGCTAACTGGTGCTGGCTTTGCAGAGTATCCTCCTGCCTTTCCCACACCATGCTCCGAGCGAGTGCTGCTCTGGATTTGTGGCATACCTTCATTTCTTCTCAGCTGCATTCACATAGGTGCTACCTATAGACGCGTATGAATAAATAAGAGTATAAACAGAGGGTGCAACCCTCCCAATTTCCCCTCTTAGCTGTTCCTTTTGAGTTTCTCCAGTCTATTTCCTGCTAAACGCTACCTTGTTATACTCCAGCTGTTTGCTGATCCAGGAGTTGAAAGCCTCCTTGCTGCAGTCCTGCAGCAGCTTCTCCAGATGAATACGGGTAAGAAACACAGAAGTGCCCCAGCTTTCCATGGGATGAGGGTGTCTGGCCCCAGGCTCTGATCCTGCTCCCTGATGGAAGCCCATGGCCACGGCCCCAAGTCCCTGCTCAGCAATTTGTCACCCAAAAGCACCATGGGGTCACCAGCCACATCGATACAGGGACCTTTCCTGGGGCTTCAGGCTGTTACTAGACAGCTTTGAATTAATAGATAACTGCAAAAGATAATTAACAGATAATTGCAAAGACACTTTTTGATTAGTTCTGGGGAGGACACTCCTTGGACCATGGGTTCATTAATCCTAACAAAAGGACCAAGGGTTCATTAATTCTGCACAGCTCATATTCCTCAGACCCTCTGGGGGAGCTCCTCAGCTGCTTCTGACACCATGGAACAACCTACCCTATGTGGAGCCTCCAGCAAGGGCCCCGGGCACAGGCATGTCCCCAAAAGGTACCAACACACTTTGCAGCCAAGCACAGTTGGACCATAAGCTGTTCTGGGAGGTGCCACAGGGGGTGGCAAGGGTGCTTGTGGTGCCTGGCATGGACAAACACAGTGCCGGGGCAGTTAGGGATGCTCTCAGTGCCTGGCAAGGATGAGTGCAGCACCCACGTTTCAGCCGCTAAGGTCTGAGCAAGGTGTGTTTGAACACACCAAGAAGGACATTATTTGCTTCTCACTTCTAGGGAGGTGGCAGCTATATTTTAATTTCAATCACATTACGTATAAGCCTTAATTACTCTTACTTTTCCAGAAGATTCAGAAGCAGATGACCGTAAGAGCCTCTCCTCTCTGCAAATGTAAAGGCAACTGGTTCACCGAGTTGCCACAAAATAACTCCTAGAACCCCCTGACCTGTTTCATGGAGGCCTTTGGGAGAGCCCAGCACAATGAGAAATAAAGCTACACTTTCGCAGGGTTTCAGTGGCAATTTCCTCCCCATATGTTTCTCAAGACACTCTCTTAATTTAGTTTGCCTATAATGAATTCTGTCATTATTCCAAACATCCATTCTCATGACCTAGCCTTATAGCATATCACCACCAAGTATCTTTTTTTGGCTATACAATCTCCCTGGGGAACCGAAAATTGTCTCCGTCTGCAGCACAACTATGCTGGGGAGCAGCCTGGAAAACAGATCCGAGATTATTCCTTTCTGTGTCAGTCATTTAAGCCTCTTTGTGTTAAAGTTGACATTTGTCTCGATGCTGTCTCAATAGGCCCCGCTGGCTGGGTTTCATTCAGTGCTTTGGGGAGAGGGGGGTGGTGTAGGGGGAGAACTTGCCTCTTGTTTTACTTTCAGGCCATTATTGTGCCAAAGCGTGAAGGGAGGGAGCTGAATAACCACAAACAGGTGAGGCGGGGAGAAGCTTTCTGTCTCCGCTCTCAGCTTGCGAGAGCTGAGCTCTTTGGATGCCTTTCAAAGCCAGGAGCAGCCAAAAGCAATAATCCCCACCATGGGAGCAGGCAGGAAGGAAGGGTATCTGGTGTTGGCCAGAGATGTCCCAGTGCAGAGGAAGCGCATTCCCGCATGGTGACATCGTGGTGAGCCAGGACAGCTTCAGCAGGGCCAGAAACACACAATCTGAAAAAAGTCCAAGCTTTACACCCACCCTGGCTGGAGCTGCAGAGCAGTGAGGTGGCAAGGGATGCTTTAAGTCTACACGTGTGAAATGGCTTCTGGGAGTAAGGGGTCTTCTCATTAGCCACCATTGCCCCTGACTGCCCTGCTAGCAACCAGCGGGAGTCAGACCCAGGCTTTTTGGCAAGCCACCACCATTTTTCCTCCCCTCTCCTCCCTACCCCTTGATCTCATTTACTCACCCTACAAAAAGAGCTATTATTTTTGCCTGACCTTCACATGACTCTATGGGCTTGGCTGGCAGTGGCGGGGTGCCAAGAGGAAGCAGAGGGAGCATCCTCCATGCAGAGATCGGATGCAGAGCTCCTGCCACGTGCTTGCTGCTTGTGGCATTTCCAGGTGGTGCTTTCATACACGTGTCTTCAGCACCAAGCCAAGAAAGTAGCATTTTCCTGAGGCATCCCAAAAGTGCCCTTTCTGTACTGTACCCAGCACCTCTCAGGGGTCCCTAGGAGCAGGAAAGATACATGCATGCTCTTGGAGGCAAACAGGATCAATTGTTACTCTTCTCCCACTATTCCATCCACCCTTGAGTTTTGGTGATGGCTCCAGGAGGAAGGTTTGGCTCCTCCAGTCATCCTGTTCAGAGCTCTAAGGTGAAAGATCTCCAAGGCACAGCATTCCCCCTTTGAGAAGCACAGCTAGGCACCTGTAGTAATGCTCCAGCAACATCCCTGCCCCAGATGGCACCCTGGCTCTGTCCCAGCCCACAAGCACTGACTTCAGGCTCCATGTCCCAGGGAAGCATAAGATGTTACGCCAGCACCACTCTGTAACGAGAGAGAGGGAACAAGAGCAGGTTGTTTGGCAGCATCAGGCTTCAGCCCCTGCAATTGTGTGGGCTAATCAGGAGCATTACATGCATGTCTCTTGTGTGACTTCAGATGTCTCACCCCAAAAGCTCCTGTAACAGGTGATTAGGGAAGAGGCTGGAGAAGTTAAAAACTCTCAATTGGAAACTTGTTTCATTACATTTACAGCCAGGTCCCATTTAGAAAAGAGGTTGCTTCATCCATGCTTTACCTTGCAAGCCCAAGGCCTGTGCATGCTTGGGCCTTGCTGCTGAAGAGCAAAGACGGCTGTCCTGCTCTCACCAAACAGCCCTGTGAAGATACCAGCAGCCAGCAGGAAGGTGGTATCCCAGGTTGAACGTGTGCCAGGTCAAGCAAGGACAAAGCACCTCTACACATCTTGCTCTTTCATGGTGGAAGTCCTGGTGTAATTCAGTCGCACAGGCATGAAGGATCCCTTGGTGGCAGCAACACCCCTAGAAAGCATTGTGTAATGGAAACAAACCCTCTGAAACAGGGTCACAGTCACTGATTAGGGATATTGGAGGGGAAATCCCTGACTAGGCTTGAAGGCATCATCCGGCCTCAGCCCAAAAATGTTCTGCATGAAGCAGAACAAATATCCAGGACCTCAGTGAAAGGGTGAACGTTTTCAAAAGGGAAAGAAAATATCAACAGAGGCTGTTCACGTCATGATGATACAACACAACTTCCCTGTAGGAACAGTATGGGCAAGAAGCACCTGTAAATTGGTCTGAGCAGATAACCCAAGGAACTCAGTACCTACGCTGGCCCATGAAGGTCTTCGGAGATAACCCAGGGTTTTCACTCAGCATCACTTCTGGTTACACCACAGATCCCATTTAGCTCTATCTCAGCTCTCTAGTCTTGTCTATTTGGAGCTTACTCTCTGGGACAGGGCTCCCATAGCATCCTGGCCACCGGCACTCACTGCATGGCTGCACTGTGCATCCATCCCATGAGCAGGCACAGAAGACCAGCACTCCAAGCTGGGACCTTGTCACAGTCACAAGAAGTTTGGAAATGTTTGGGGCAGAAACAGCAATTTCTCTTCTCGGGGCCCAGTTTCCATGAAAGAAAAGGTTTCTCAGCCAACTGTAGCTGGCAGACCCGGTTCATAATCAGCCAGAACATATGGGAACACACAATGCCTTGAACCCAATCAAGAAAACATCCCAGGAATGCCTGTTAATGCAAACCTTTAGAAGGGTAAAATGGTCATTCAAATCAGAGGAGGATGATTGATTCCAACCTAAGAGAAAAGCACAAATCAAACTGATTCCTATCCAGGGGAAAAAAATAAGGAAAAGAAAATAGAATGGTTTGATCTGAAGCAGGACTTGACAGCAGATGGATTCAGCTTTTTCAGCTTCCAAGATAAATGAATATAATGGAAAACTGGATGCACAGGCACTGAGGAAAGCTGGAAAGCTGTATTACTAAGTCCCACGTTCTGCAAAACCAACTGAAGAGTTACACTCAAGGCTTGTGGGCATTACTTTCCTCCCAGGAAGCATCCTTTGCTTCCCAGCTTTACCTGCAAATCACATTTACCCCCAGTTGTGTCACTGCAGCATTAAATAAGAGCAAGTCCTTTGGAAGGGCTCATGCAGCAGTGCCTGCTTGTGAGAGAGGTCACCTCCCTCTTCCTAAAATTGTCCTCGAATGCAGAATTATAATCTCATGTGTCAGTATGCATTTTGGTTTATAAAACAGGCATGCAACACATCTAGAAGAAAAACTGCACCTGTCAAATGCCCTACCCTGTGAAATAAACCTGTGCAATTTCACTTTTCACCTAGTAAATACCCAAGTGCTCTCCAGAGTGGCCCCTTCCAGTATTCAAATCTGTTTCCATTAATATTAGAAGTTAGGAGGGTTTGGGAGAAAAGGAAGGAATTGATTAAAAGCAGATGGTATTCATTATCTTGCTAATCACAATCCTGCAGGGTTTTTACAAAGGAAAGGAAAAAAAAAAGAGAGAGAAAGAAAAAGCAACATCAAGAAAAGGTCATGCTAGGACTTTTCAAATAAAACATTAGAAAAATAACACTTGCAAGGATTTAACTCCCCTCTCATGAGAAAATCAGCTTGGTTCATATCACAGCTCAGCCAAGCTGGGAAAATGCCTTTGTGATACAGACATCATTCTCACATTTTGTGCTGGAACTGTGAACCTTTGCTGAACATCTGAGAGAAAAAACCTGTTGAAAGGGTCATTACCCTGTGCATCGTCCCACAGCCTCCGGTGGCATTGCTCTACCTCCCAGCCTTTTCTTTTTTTTCCTAAAGGGAAGTCACAAATAAGCAAATAAAGCAAAGAAAACTGAGTAGAAATTAGATAAATAAGCAGTTTCTTGGCCAGAACCAGGGTAGTGGGAAAACCCAGGGATGGATTATGTTCAAGCTGACTGGCTGGAGCTGGTTCAGAAAACTTTTCTTGGGAGGATTTTCACTCTTGGTATCTGATCCTGCCCTCATTCAAGTCAGCGCAAATGTTGGCTTTAACCCTCCACAGCACTGGGGGAGATGCCTATAAACAAAGGCCTCGGTGCTTTTTCATGTTACAAAGTCACCAGATTCATCCTTGCTTCAGGACAGCAGAAGATGCTGTTCACGAAGCGGTGGCTTTGCAGAAGAAAATCCCAGTGGTGCTTGTCAACCACGGGAGCACCACCGTTTGCTTGTTCAACACCACAGTCTCCTCTGCCTTTTCAAACCCCACCAGACCTTAACCACAACTACCCAGAAAGTCCCTCGTGTGTTAAACCAAACCTGTGGGTACTCTTCCTCATCACTCCACTGGTTGCCTCTGGGCAGCGGGCACCAGTCCTCCAAGGTAACAGCAACTCAGGGTGGGTTCAGCAAAGAGAGGATGCAAAATCCATTTAGGATAAGCTCAGCTTCTTGGAATGAGAGGCACTAGGAAACCACGAGCAGTTGTCACTGACAATAGACGTTATTATTTTCCTATGATTTCTCTTTTTTAAATAGGAAGCGGTTTTACAACACGCAGCCAAAATGTTCCACAAGTAGACATGGGGCTACGTAAGCCAGAAAAGCTATGTGCTGGTGAGTTTTTGTGGTCTTTGGGCTGAGATTCCTAAGGAGCTATTTATATGATAATTTATTTTCTAAACTACAAAAAATGACTCAAGACTGCCCCGAATGGCAGCAGATTCATTGTTAACAATCTTTCTGTGTCATCTCACTAGGTACTAAATAGCTCAGAGACAACTGAGCCCCAAATATCCCTCAACATCATTCCTGCTCCCCATCTGGGGATGTACAGCACATCTATGCTGATATTTAGGCTTGACTTAAAGTTTTACTTTAGCTATCCCCAGATTCTCTTGCTGTTATTTTCTTGCTGTCAGGTCAGTCCTTTTGTGAGGCAAGGGTCTGGCCCCCAACACATTTAATTTTTTCAAGATGGGGTGGAAAAAAAGTGTGAAAAGGAAAGAAAAATAGATGTAGGTCTTGTTTGCAGGCACACATACAAGAAAAAAAAGCAGGCTCGTGAACAGTTAAACTTAGGAAATCTAGTTCTCTGTGGTTTTCACCTGTGTGTTTACTGAAGGTAACTAACCAAGGTTGAGACTCACACCATGACCTTCTGCCCAAAGGGACCGAGTCCCCTCCACCATCATGCTACTCTTCTTTATGAAACTTAGAAAAGCTTCATCTCATCAGGATGCCGACACACACGTGAACCAGGGCCAGGGTCAGGCAATTGGGTCAAAAGCTTTTCCCTTTCTTACCTAAGTACTGCTTTCGTATGAAATCAAGCTAAAACCCTGATGCTGTTCCTTGCAGGAGGTGGCATGCTGTGTCCTCACGGAGTTACGGCTGGTCTCTGCAGCCCTTGTGCATGCTGACCTGCTGTACTTACATTAGGTAAAGCGTGGCTTCGCGGAGCCCGCAATGCCCACCAGCCAAGCTGCAGATGTCAGTCCTCACCACAGTGAAGAGCACCTGCATCTAAGCACCGCATCGGGGCGTGGCTCTACTTAGGAAGAGCGAGGTTTGGGAGGAAGGAGACACCCCCACGGCTCCAGACTGGCGAGTCACAGCTCACACTGAGTGCTGGCTCAGCATCACATTTAACACCCGTCTTTTCACGCCCAAGCTTTGAGTGCTCACACCTCTAGGGTAGAAATGAAACCAGAGCAAAGCTGTGGTGGCCTGAGAAACAGCAAGAAGAAAAATATGTGACCATAGCACCTCCTCAAGCAGTGCAAGAGTCTGGTCCCCAGCCCAGAGGGTTAAAGCCTGACCATGCCTGCATTGCAGGCAAGAGCTCATCGTTCCCCCGAGCTCTCGTTTGCCCGTTATCTCGCTTGCAAGTCCAAGTCTCTGCGGTATTTGCGAGAGGGAAGGCGGAAAGCATACATTTCTGGTTAGCACTTATTAAATAAAAAGATCCCAGATAAAAGAAAGGAATACCATACTAACGCTGATACTGCAGAAAGATAAATGGCAGCCTGGAGTCCTCCGGGGCTCTAAGTTATCTAGTTAAATAAAGCACCCCACCCCATGTGCTGAGAACAAAGCGGGGTGCGTGGTCAGGGCAGGCTGCATGGTGACCGCCCGGCGGTGAGCTCAGCCCAACAGCCAGCCAAGAGAGACCACCACACCCAAGAGAAGCAAAACCCTCCAGGAAACATGATTCTCATCCATCAGGTTTTGTTTTAATAATTTTGTTTTACTTTCATTTAACTTCCTTGACCTGCAGAGCAATGCTGCCGGGTCAATCTGCTGTTTGCCCAAAGCCACCAGCCAAAAGCTCCTCCCTTTTCTCTCCCTCTTTCTCCTTCCATATGTATAGATGTACTTTAAAAAAAAAAAACAAACCAAAACCACGTAGCATCACACACAGCTATTTCAGAAGAGCACAAGGAAATACCCCACTCCTAATAGTTTTGCCACCGGTGCCCATTTCCATCCCTCCCCAGTTGAACACCATGAACTGCTGGAGTCACACGATGTGCCACGATCCTTTTGTAGATCCAAAAACCGAGTCACTCAGGTAGATGAAAGGCAAAGCACCCCAGTAACACTTCCAGTTTGGGCTTTCAGGCTGAGAATAGGTGCGGGAGCTCACCAGGCTTCTTGATGGCCCCAGCTACAAGCTTTTCCAGGTACTAGTCTTTCTCCCTTGTCCAAGTCACTTGGCCGGATTCGGACTAGATCTTGAAGTATCTTTCTTTGTGCTAGGAACAGATATGGCAAAACTTCAGAAAAAAAAAGGCTGGATTTTCAAAGGAAAATGTGCTTGCCAGGATAGGCGCGGGCAGTTGTGGAGGGAGGAAAGATCATCGCCCACAGCAGGACCATCAAAATTTACCCAGAGGGGGCTTCCACCAGCCCAAACAAATACTGAACGTATTCCTTACCATATACCTTACTTTTTATTCTTTAAATGTCATGGGGAGGATTGCTGGCTGACACCCTCAGGGACTTCAGCCCTGGGAATCCACCCGCATTACTCCTGCACACATGGCATGACATAACCACATTATCTGTGCCTGGGGAGAGTGTCCCTGAGCCCCCAGCACACAGAGCAAAGCAGCGGCCATGGGAACTTCCAGCAGCTCCCCAGGCCTTGGGAGAGTGGCCTTGCAGGAAAGGGCTCCAGCTGAGCACATGAGATTTTCCCCAAGACAAAATGCCTGCCTTTTTTTCTGCCTTTTATTTTTTTCCTTTTTCTTCTTTTTTTATTTTTTCCCCTCCCTCCTCACTGAGCTGATGGGAAACTGTTTGCAAAACTAGAAATATCCCCTATGGAAAAGTCTGAAAGCATCTGAAAAAAAGAGTGAACCAGCTGCATTCTTAAAAGTCACTGGAGTGGAATTTGATGGAAGGTAAGATCTTCCATAGAGTTTTGTAATGCCTTTAAGAATTCAGTGGCAGAGATCTAATTTTCTGTTAAGTTCCACAAGGAGGTTATGAACAAAATCCATCGAGATAAAACCCACTGTTCAGTACCGTACGCTTAAGGTGGGGTTTTCTTCCCTCCTTCCTTTCTTCCTAGATAATCAAACCTTCACCCAGATACTAAACTACAGAGGTTTAGCCGTAATTTTAAGATAGAGCTCATGCATTGAAAGACAGATCATGTCTCAAGCATATTCTGAAACATACTTTTAGGCATTAATTCTGTTATGAAAGCACTAACATCACCCCCTGAGTTTAGACAGAGCTGGCTCTGTGCTTACAACAGAGTGAACAGTGCTGATACCTGTGAAAACTCCAGCGCAGCATCTCCAGGCACACAGCATCAGGAACCTCCAGCTACTGATACAGCTGCAGCAAGGCGGGTTGGGTTGGCAAGCTGGACTCACAGGTTTGCTGGTCACTGGGATAATTTAGGAGATCTCCAAGATCATCTAGTCTAAGCTGCTTTCCACGTGAAGTCACCACATGGTCCTTCAACCTCCCAGGCCAGTCTCCTCGAGAGACTTTCTCAAGATGCCAACTGCCTCGATGAGGGATGTGCAACGAAAGCAGCCAAACCTGGCAGAGTGAGGGCTGGCTGAACACTCCTGCAGTTTAAGTTGCAAATACAATATCTCACTGTTATTTAGCAGATGAGCCCCACACAGAGCAACTGCTGCAATCATACTTGGACACCAGCACTCCAGCATGCATACACATAACTGGCTCCTTTAGTGAAGCTGAAGACTTTGACACACTCTTTTCACAGCCTCACAGAATGGTAGGGGTTGGAAGGGCCCTCCAGAGACCATCAAGTCCAAACCCCCTGCCAAAACAAGTTCCCTAGGACAGGTCGCACAAGTCGTCATCCAGACGGGTCTTGAATATCTCCAGAGAAGGAGACTCCACAACCCCCCTGGGCAGCCTGTCCCAGGGCTCTGTCACCCTCACTGTGAAGAAGTTCTTCCACATATTGGTGCAGAACTTCCTGTGCTCCAACTTGAGGCCATTGCCCCTTGTCCTGTCCCCACAGACCACTGAGAAGAGGCTGGCCATTTCCCATGTCCCACACTTCAGATATTTATGAACATTGATCAGATCCCCTCTCAGTCTTTTCTCATGGCTGAACAGTCCCAGCTCACTCAGCCTTTCCTCACAGGGGAAATGCTCCAGGCCCTTAATCATCTTTGTAGCCTCCGCTGGACTCCTTCCAGGAGATCCCTGTCTTTTTTGTACCGGGGAGCCCAGAACTGAATATAATACTCCAGGTGGGGTATTGTATTTTACCCCCTTTCTACAATCTCTTATGCTTATAGTAGTTCTTAGCATTATGTCCCTCCACATGCTTCCTAATTCATCCCATTAAGAAGGGCACTGCAGATGCTGCCACTCTATTTTCATTGCCTTAAAAATACAGGCTGCACTGCTTAAATCCTGTTTTTTTGCACAGGGGATATAATTGGTTTGAGATCAAATGAATCTAATGAGATTTCTCTCCTGAACACACAGTAACAATGCACATTTCCTGCCCACCTCAGTCCCTGATACAGATGTTCTGGTACTTTCAACACGCCACAGTACCCAGGTCTGTAGGAATACCAAGGAGCAAATTGCATTTTAGGTTAGTGAAATGAGGTGGGGGCAACAAATTTATATGCTTTGTGATGCCTTAGGAACCAAAAAAATCTGCCAGTTAGTATGTTCATTTAAATTAAGGGAGGGAGAAAAAAAAATGTACAGTGCAGCTCAGTATTAAAATACGAACCACCGGGTTTTTGGACGTTTGCTCAGCAACCCGAGCTGGAGACCCAGCACTTGTGGCTGGCTCAGGCTAACAGGAGAATTGCCCTAATCCATCAGAAAGAGCAGCACATGGCACTGCCGTGGGTGCCAGGCAGTAAAGCAGGGGGTTAACAGGAGCTGAGAGTCCCACAGCAGCGCTTTTAGCCCGAAGCTATCTCTGTTCTTTGCTGCAGATAAGGTTCTGAGGGGGTAAAACAGAGAGAGGAGGGACTTGCCAAAGATCACACAAAATATGTCTCATGAAAACAAGGCATGACACCAAGAGTCACTGACTGACAGCGCTGCAGTGGCCCAAACAACGCGCGGGCCAAGTCCTCCTTCCGGGAACCTCCACTGAGCACAAACGCTCCATTTTCCAAGAGCAGCTCGGCTCCAAGCCTGCACCTCCCGGGCAGGATGGGCAGCCAGCTCCCTCTCCATGGAAACTTGAATACCCAAAGCAGCACGAGCAACTCTCCCCACAACCAAACACTTTCAAGCAGACAAAAGGGGGTTTTGCGAGTCTCCAGAGCGGCATCTCATCACAACATCTCCTGTATCATCAGTTTTTAGGGGATTCCAATAGGAGCACGGAGCTTGCTGCCCACAGGGAGATTTACCCTGTACAATTTTCCTGAGCATTTCCACAATGTCAGGGCCGATGATGTAGCTGAGCAGCTTGGAAAGTCTGAGGGATACTTTGAGATGCTAACACAACACAAATAAGACTTCGGTTGATGATTAGATCAACTGGCAGGCGCACACCAGTGCCCTGCACAGACACCCCAGGAGACCAAAGGGAACTCCAAGTGAAAAAAACAAGCTGTGGTCAACCTGGCTGAGCGCTCTGGGAGGACACAAGCTGGAGATGGCAGGCATTTCTAAGGGACCATACACCTCACTGACCACCAACTGGGAAAGCATGAACTCAAGTTTTACTTGAATGCTGCTCAGGATTTTGTTTTCAAGAGAAAGTCCAAGGCAGGATACAACGATGTATTTGTCTGAGCGAAGCCTCGGGGCTGGCACTAGCAGGGCAGGAGGTGCTCAGAGTCTTGGAGCACAAATACCCAAGAGTAGACCAAGTATCCCTGGCTGCTCAACTCCGCATTGTTCAGCATCCCAGGGCTGTGCAGTGAGGCGGATGCCCTGAAGAAGCCACCCTGAGGTAGGCTTTGGGCTTTCAGGGTTACAGCTGTGCTGCAGATCCACCCCCAGGCTTCCCTCCTGGGTTTTATTGACTTGAGTTTGCTCTCTGTAAATGGATGTAGAGATGGAAGAGTGCAGAAATAGCAGCAAGGTACCTTTAGTGCTTAAAAAGAATCGCAGAGTCCGAGAAGCAAGTGACAGTGTAGGAAGACTCACAGGTCCACGATTCCTCTATTTTTAGGATATATTTTAGGCACTCAGTGCTGGCTGCCATACCCAAGGGACCAGGTAACAACCACTCAGATGCATCTTCTTCCCACACCCTTCTCATAATTCAGTGTTACTGACCTCAGCCCAGCACATGCAGCTGGTCAGATGCTCAGACGGACAGGACGGGTGTCAGGCTCTTGGGGACAGCAAGAGTACACAGCCTGAACAGGGAACTGAGAGGTGCTGCTGAACTCAGGGTGTCTCTGGTACCTGGGTTCCTCTAAGCTGCTGATAACACAGCCTCTCTCGTATTTGTCCACCCCACCTGTAAGGGTTATTAACAGCAGCAAGGACCACTTCTTTCTGCATGCTCAGCCAGCATCCAAAAGCAGGACCCCAGGCTGGACCAGAGCTGTGACGGTTTGGCACAACCCACCCCTCATCACACCAGCTGCACCAGCAGCTCTGGGATGCCTGGGCACCAGCACCCTGGAGCCAGCTTGTGTCAGACACTGCAGCCACATCTTACTCACAGCAGCTTAGAAATAAAACAATAAATCACAAAGCACTGCTGATGCTCAGAGCACATGTGTGCTCGGATCTGTGCACCTTGTGCTTTTTTCTGGCCGCCCACCAAGCAGTACCCGAAAGGATGCTCACGGAGCAGGCAGCAGCCCCGGTGCCAGCCGCCCCATGGGAGCCCGCTCCCCGTACCTGAGTTGGCAATGCCATCTAGTGCATAGAGACAGAAACAGCACAGCATCTGCGGGCAGGCAGGCCTGCGCCCTGCCAGATGTGCAAGCCAGATGTGCTCTCAGCCAGGGTGGTGGAGATGGCGATGGCACTGGGCTCTGTCTGTGGCCCCCGGGTACCAGCTCCCCTGGCCACAGCTCTTACTCTCCACCTTCACCTAGGCTGATACAGTGCCTGCCCTGGGCTTTTCCCACCCCAAAAGATCCCATCCTCATCCAGAAATCCCCACTCGCCTCGAGAGGGAGGGGAAATCCTCCCCTTTCCCCACAGGGTTTCAATTGAATCATTCCAGCTCCATCAGCCTGTGGTCTTTACGGCCAATATAGCTCAACATCCTGGCGCTCCGGCGTCACTCCAATGCAAAACATCTCCCACAGAAACAGTTTTTTCATGCAAGAAACAGTTTCAGTAACAAGAAACATTTTCCTTAGGCATGAACAAAGGGTGAGGTTTCTTCAGACAAAGGAACCGAAGGTTTCCTTTTATTGAGAGAGCTTTCTGACGCAGACTGAAGCCTTTTGGGTTTGGGGTGGGTTGTTTTTTTTTTTGGAGCACCAACTTTTTCCAAAAATATATCTAGGCCAATTATCATTTTCTTCTTGTGCAACTTTTCTGAAATTTCACCAGTGATTTAAAACATTTTTTTCTTTTTTAAATGGAAATAATTTGGCTTTAAAAAATATTTTTAACAAAAAAAAAAAATACATCTTTCACTAAGAATGTGTGACCTCTACAAGCAAAATATTTCAACAGCTATTGAAAACAGATTTTGCTAAGAAAATAACGAGTTATGAGCTTTCTTGTTTTGTCAAAAAACGGGTCCATTTCTAGCTTGGTAAGATGCAGCTCCATCTCCAAATGTTTTCCTAAGTTGTTCTGATTTAAAGGAGACTTTTTTTAAAAAAGCTTTCTATTTTTCCCATACTTTTAACAGAACATTCAAGAAGACTCTGTTCCTCGTTACAAACTCTTTGCCTTACAAGCACTTTATAGGTTTAATAGGCACAAAAAGTCAGAGGAAGGGGGGAAACCTGGTCTACCTGGGCTTGATTTAGAATCCGAGTTTAATAGACCAGGTCTGTCCTACTTGTTGCTGCTGAAGGTTCCGGGTGTAAGAGCCAGGCTGGCTCCCCACTGCATACTGAATTAGCAGTACGACGCTGAGGTAGAGCAGAGGGGAGATTTCACAGGGCTTCTGGTGTGCTCCAAGGGTTAAACCCACCTTGGCCACGCAAGGACCAGCAAAGCCCCTCTGCAAATGAAGCAGGACCCACAGCAGGTTCAATCCAACTGCTGCTGGAGTTGGTGGGAGCTGCTCCGCACGCTTGGAGCTAAGTCAGGGCTTAAGCAGCAACTGGAAGGATAAAAGCTTGTGGGATCAGGCCTTAAACCAACAGCTCCTGACTTGGTGTAGCCTCGGAGAATGTCTAAAGTAACCAATATCGTTACAGGCCTGTGTGTTAAAATAAATGAAAATCAATAATGGTAATAGACATTAATTCATGCTAATAGAATCACTGCTCCAAAAGCGGAGTTAATAAGCCCAGCTAGACCACTACCCCTGTCTACGTATTAAAAAGATCCAAAACATTTAGATATTGACCACATTCCTTTGAAATTAATAGTATTTCCTTTGGATTACGCATTGATCTTGGCTGAGCCGTGCCTGACATCTGGAGCAGTTAAAATAGCAACCTGAACAGCCATAGTCTGCCACTAATTTTGAAAGGAGAAAACCAATTTTAACTTATGTGCTCTCATTAAAACCACTCTGCTGTCTCAGTGCCGGGCTCAGGAGAGCCACGAATCCACTGCCCACAAATTAGCTGAGCCGCTGCTGCTGCTCGGAGGCGGCTGCACCACCACATCCCAGCGTGCCCGAGGTTAATCCCCAGGGCTGCTTACACAGATCCCCAAAATCCTTGTCTCCCCAGGGGAAAGGCCCCTTGCACAGTGCCCAGACACTCACTTCCATGCTGGAGACATCGTTTCACTGCTTGCTTTCACACAAGGAGTTAGGGCTCATGACCAGACAGGACTGTTCCTTGTGCTCAGCTCTGTGCCATGAGGGAACACAGCTTCTGCACAGCCTCCTCATCACAAGCTCCTAGGAAGCCTCCCGGCATCACTTCTCCCAGCCAGCATGCACGTGATGGTGGGGCTGGAGGGGATTTGGGTGTTAGTGGGGTTTTTCCCCTTTTAACGCTTTTGAAAACAGAAGGATGGAATCCATTGCTTTCTCCATCCATCACGGCAAGACAAAAATACAGGCCTGCTCATGGTTTTACTTGTTTTCCCCACACCTCACCAGTGTGTAAGGTTAGCAGCTCCCCACAGCTGGGGTTCCTGCTGCGTCACTGCTCTGGACGTGGGCAGGAGGGGTGTGAAACCAAGGGAAGGAGCAAACCACCCTTTGCAATAGGGACAAATCTGGCAAGAGGAGATTCTCCCTTCCAGAAGCCTCAAATTCATTTCTGGTTTCTGTGATTGCCTGGAGGGCGCAGTGTACAAACCTGTCTCCTGCACCCTGCTGTCAGCTGTGCCTCCCTCCTGTCCAAGCTGCAAATGAAACGCTCTCACTCTGCAGTGGGGTTCAAATGCCACAGTGCAAAGTGCACGTTGGGTGAGCATGGCTCTGGCAGGGGGGTGATCAGAGAGAGCCTCTCCAATGCTTTTTGTAGAGGTGGTCAAGAGGAGTGGGGAACGCTGCAGCCCCACCACCTTTTGATGGAGAGCACAGTGTTGCAGAGAAAACCATCACAGGAGCAGAGGTCCAAAGCAGCTGCTGCCAGCCCCTCTTGGGAAAGAAGCTGCCAATGCAACACCACATGGCTGACCTTCCATGAATGCACCTTAACAAAGGGCAGGAAGCAAATGGGTGTCGGAGATGCAGCTCCAGTGCTGCCCACGGCACTCTCTTGTGCTTTCCTCTCATTCCTGTCAGCCTCACAAGGCTGGGAGCTCCAGGATGAGCTCTGGACACCCCTGTGCCGTGCCAGCACGACGTGATGGAGCACACCTTTGAGGATGGGAGCTTTTACTGCTTTGCTAATCATCAGTTTGCAGTTCAAGGTACCCTCCCCAGCAGGGCAAACTTGCACCGAGCAGCTGAAGGGTAGTTCTGCCCATCAACCATCCCCACTGGCCAGGCCTCCTCAGGACCTCATCCTCATCCCTTGGCCAGCACAAGGCTCCCCGACAGCTTTTCTCCTGCCCACTATTACCTGTGTGAAGCACAGCCCTCCCATCTCCTCCTAGGTTCTACTTCCAGGCAGGTGGCAGCAAGCAGGGGCCTCAGGGGCAGCTGGGAAAAGACCAGTCAGTTCTCTGCTGCACAGACATTACCCTTTTTGCTAGGAAGCCAAATGCCCCTAGTGCAGGACACACTAGGAATAGAACACACCTAATTTCTTTGGCTAACTATTTGCAGCCAACGAGGCTCTGGAAGACCACTATTTTGTAGCAACAAACTCTTGTTCTATACTGAAATGGTTTTGAATGCACGTCCAACTGAAGAACTTAATGATGAATAAACAGGGATTATATTTTTTCTTTTCCAAACGTGTATATATTTTTTCCTATGGGAAAGGTAAAAGGAGCAAAGACACACCAGCCAAAGTTCCAAGACACAGAGGAGCTGGAGCCTCTCAGAAGTCAGCACCTTGGCACATTCCCCAAGACGCTTTACCTGAAGCATCCCCATGGAAGCAGCACAGCCTATGCTAGTGCTTGGGAAATTCAGAGTGAGCAAGTCCTCTAGGACTGCTGGAGCAAGAGCCACTTCTTCCTTACTTCACATGTTATCAGAGTGCCCAGATCCTCACCTGCATAGAAAGCAAGACAGCTGCTCACCCCTCAAAATCAGAGGGTGGTATGAAGACACACGCATCAAAAGCTGCCTGCAATAGAGGCTTTATTTAGGATGGCACATACCAGCTCTGATACAAATACGCTCCATTACCTGGATTCCTATGGAGGCAGCCATAAAAAAAAGAGGGAAAATATATATAAAAAAAGGCAAAGACTCTTTGTTAAATCAGCTTTTCTACTGCAACAACCCAGTTGATGTGTATCTGTGCACTCACCTCCATCAAAGAGCCCCTGGAAATGCAGATTCAACTCCTGTCAGTGAAAAGCCTCCTGCAGGCTCCCCAGCCCTCTCAGATCTGCACCCTGCACCAGACAGCAAGCGCGTGTGTGGTACTGGCGTGGGGGAGATGGCTGAACATGTCCAACAATTAGCTCTATAAATGTAAGATCTGGGCTATTGTTTTAGTTGCCTGTCCCTGGGGATCCTCAGCATCGCTGTATTATTGATGATGCTAAATGGGGTTTTCAACAGCGCTGGGTTGAAAGGCTCGTGAATGCCAAAACAGCATTTCAACCCATTAAACATCACAGACGAAACAATTTCTTCTAAAAATAATCATCAGTTCTTCCCACCAGAAAAAATAAAAGCCCAGCCAATTCCTAACGTGCCAAGTTTCGGGCAGGCCTGATTTTTACGGCTGAGCTTATAAAGCTCTGAAGAAAAGCAGGTTTTATAATGGAAACACACCAACCGAGCTGAGTTGTAGTTGAAGAGCAGCCACCCTACACAATAGGGCTGCCAGCAACCGCCCAGCAAATGCATTCCACCTTGCTAATCCTGAATTTTCCCGTTCAGAGGAAAAGATGAGATGTCTTAACTCCTGCTAACATCCTCACCATTATGTCGATGCAAATTCAGTCACGAGGCAATTACTAGCCCAGCCAAGGGCCAGCCATTGTGGGGTTGACAATAGCTTGTCAGGCCCTTTGGAGGAGAAACAAATACCCTCAACCTTCTCCAAGATTTTAAGTCTCATTAGTATAAATCAGTAACCCAATTAATGAGGGATTTAGCATATAGATTTGCATCAGATTACATGAATTAACGACACACATAGTGTGAGACAATGTGATAGGACATGCTGGGAAGATGAACAGCTATGTAGGGGGGTTGTATTGCCACGACACACAGAAGAGGGGCATGGGTACCCCAGATTTTGTGATGGGGATGAAGCTGCTCCCACTTAGCTACTATGTGGCATTACCCGGCTGTTGAAACAGCCAAACACCTGAGGCAGGTTTGAAAATACAGATCTTAAGAGCTGCTTTTTAAAGTGAAAATTCCTGCTTTAACAACTGCAGCAGTCTCTGGTTGGGGGTTAAATGGAGATGGCTTCCAGAGGAGACCACCAAGGTCTGTCACTGCAACATGCTCCTGCTCTGCTCCTGGCAGGCCACAAGGTACACACACAAAGATCCACCACAAAAAGCAAGGATTTGGGGAAAAAAACAGTGAGGATAGCAATGAGACAAAGGGCAAAGCCATTGGAAAAGGGTTAGAAGGAGCCTGAAACAGCAGAGGCCAAAAGAGCAGAGCCGCTTCAGAGGGGAAGAACATCTCCACCAGCTCCTCACCAGCACCCAGCCTGTAGCACGTGGTTAGCAAAGGCAGGCACACAATGCTAGGACATGCTGTCAGCATCCTCCAAAAACTTCCAGGTTTAGCAAAAGCTTCTCCCCCATGGCTGCCTGCTCCTTGTGTGCCCAGCAGGGTCCCCCTGCCCCCTGTTCTCACCAGGCTGCCTAGCTAAAGGACCACTGAAAAGGATGGTCCTCCCTTCCCAAGCAGAGGGACAAAGGCACTGGGCCGTGCCTGGGATGCCTTTCCCTCCTCCCTGGGCAGGCAGCCCCTCCTTGCTCCAGTAGTTATCCTCCCTTCCCAAGCAGAGGGACAAAGGCACTGGGCCGTGCCTGGGATGCCTTTCCCTCCTCCCTGGGCAGGCAGCCCCTCCTTGCTCCAGTAGTTATAAAAGGGCTCTCAATCCATGTAATCCATTAGATACAAATTACAGCAATTTAAGCATACTTGACCCAGAATTACAGCAAGCCCATAAAGAGCTACGCCTTCCCAGGCAATTTACACTGTTACAGGCCCTCAAACAAACCACAGAGAGGATTAAAAACAACAACAACAAAAACAAACAACACCAACAAAAAAGCAAAACTAAACCCAGAGAACATGATGCTTTGGAACAGTATCATCAGGAAATAGAAACCATCACTAGGGATAGTTCATATTCAGGACCTAAACCTGCCACTACTGAACAATCTCTAGTCAGCAGGTTTCTCAGGCACCTTTAAACATTCAATCTCAGCCACTTCAAAGATGCCACGAAGCACAGCACTACATAACCACTGAGGATGGGGACTGCCACCCCCAGCCCCGGGGATGGGTGGGAGGGACAGTGCTGACCCAGTGGCTGCTCACCCTCCCGGGTGGCTCCTGGCTGTGAGACCCCTCCCCCCCACCATAGCAGCTAAGGTCAACTCAGATGCCACCATCCAGGAGGAGCATCACATCACTCCTCCATTAATTTTCACCCTCTTCCAAGCATTTTTAAATTTATTTTTAAATTCCTGCCTGCCACGTGTGGCCTCCCAAAGAAAAGCAGCAGCAGAAGACAGGTCACCCTCCCACCATCCCTGCAGGCACTCCAGACTTGGCTTACTGACTGCTGCAGGCGGGTGGCTGTTGGCCATCACATCAGGCAAGGACCCGAGGCAGGGACACACAGCAGTTGTCTCAGGGACACAGCCTGGCTCACAGGGAAAACAAAACAGAAAAGGTGCGAGGTGTTTTCTTCCAACTGAGGGAGGTGGATTTATCCAAGTTTGGGTTTTCTACAGCAGCTGTGTCCACCAGCTTTCACACACTATCTGTGGTCCTCAGGATCCCTGAGATGCTCCAGGACCTCCTGAGCTGGCATGACCTCGGTGTCTGCTGTGGTCATGTGCCAGTGGCACAGAGTTTCCTGGGGACAAGAAGAAATGCCATAGGGTTGCGCCTGCAGGTGAAGAACATGAGCGGGGAAACAGCCCCCAGCATCACCCATCACTGATCTGGTCGCTGCTGTCACCATGGGGGGCCACTGCCAAATTCACATGGGGGCTGCAGGTAGGTAGGAAGAGGGTGGTTTTGGTTGGGGGGGGGGAAAGGTGACCAACAGAGACAGCCATTACTGTGGTGGACAATAATAATGCAAAGCATCCAAACAGATGGAAGGGAATTTTATGTGCCTTGCTCTGCAATGTCCAACACCAGATGCCACCATGAGAAAGGAATCATGACCACGCCAGAGGTTTTGCCTGGGCTAGGAAGTCTTACACCCAGCTAAAGCAGTGAGAGGATGGTGATGGAAACTCCAGCACCATCAAGTCTAAGAAACAACCAGTGTACTGAGAAGGTTGCACTTCCCAGAATTTATACACCACCATGCCAGCAAGGATGAATGCCTGGTTGGCTGAGCCAGGGGGCAGAAGCAGGACCCTGTCCTGAGGGTGTGAAGGGCTCCACTTGCTGCCCTGGTCATTTGTCCTGACTAAGTGCCACAGCACAAAGTGAGAGACTGATGATTCCTTTTCCCCTTCATCACTACCAGAAGCATAAATACGGAGGCTGGTTGCTGGAGGAGCCCAGGGCAGCCTGACCGCCCATGTCACCTGCCAGACTGTTGCAGCACAGAGCTGGACATGCTCCAGGAGAAGCACAGCACTGTTACAGCAGGTCCTTTCAAGGGCTGTGTTTTTTTATTCCAGCTCTTTGGGAGACAGCTCCTCACACACTGCCAAGAAAACCACCTTTCTGGTTCATTTTGCATTTGAAGCTCGTTACCAAGTTTCATTAATTTTAATTATTAATCCTTTGTATGGGAATTCTTCTTTAAATTGTGCTCATAATGGCAGCAATTATGTAAAAAAATAACCCCCCCAAACAACCAAAACCAAAAACTTGCAGGAAGGGCCCACGTGCTTTCTTCAAAGTCCTCAGCATGCCTTGTCCCACCCATCACCGTTCAGTTTACAAGCTCATGTCAGAGAGCCCATTTCACACACAAACACCAAATAAAAGCAGAAACACAACTTTTGATCATCCTACATTGATGTTTACTCTCGTTTCCTGTAGCCCCAGGTGACAAATCTGTCCTTGGAACAGCGGAGGATCATTGTGCTATCCACAAAAGTCAACTGGACACGCTTAAAACTCACACAGGTCATTCAATCGGTGGCTTGTACCAAGCTAAGGAATAATAATTAGTAAGCAATTAGTTGTAAAAAAGATAAATATAAATTCAGGAAGGTTTTTTAGTTTCTTTGTGTTTTTTTTCTGAGCAGAAAGGCTCAAAACCAGGAGAATTTACAAGCAACTTTCTTACATATGAACACTTAGGCCAAGAAGGGAGACAGTGGAGAAGTCAGCCCCTCCGAACACAAGGGCTTTTGTTTCACCATTCTTTGAGCTCTGAAGAATTAATTTTATATTTTTATGTTTTTTTTCTCTGCAGTTAACTTTGCTGGCTTGCCAGCTGGGTGTAAGCCAGAAGGGTTATCCAGTCAGACCTTACTGCGAAGTATTTACAATGGTAGTGCATCTAAGGTTTGTTTATTTCAGGATTAAAATTCAAATGGCTAGAATCATTTAAATAATTAAAGGGCAATCAGAAAATGCCATGAAACCAAACAAATCAGGAAAAGTCATGGAAACCATCAGCAATATTTAATTCAGAAATTCTCTTTGTTAGGGAACTTAGCTGAAAGAAAACAGCTGGATGTAGTTGAACCCTCTAAATTAAAAACAATCTAACAAGGTCTATAGGGATAACTCTTTCAGCTACATATTGGAGACCAGATTCACTTCTACCAAGTAAATGTAATAGCACTCAAAGCTAGAAAGGAAATTCCTCAGAACTGAGGTAGTTTCTAAGTATCAGCACATTTTCCAATTCCTTGCAAGGCAACTTAGCTATTTACAATCCATTTTTTCCCACACATAAATTTATAACTTTTTCAATTTTATGCTTCCATGATTTATTTTCTAAAGAAAAATAATCTAGCCAGAATATCCCTACTCTACTAACATCATGTTTTAATAAATAACTGGCTACTTCTAGTAAAATTAAGCCTCCAGGATTGTTTATACCAGCCAAGAATACTCTGTCTTTATAGCTTTGCAGAAATTTGGTGTGAAAATAAAGTTGAGTATAATGCTGACCCTGAGCTAACAAGTAATTAACGCTTCCATATAAAAATAGAAAATTATCCTCACAACACAAGGGTGGAATACAGCAAACCCTCTCTCTCTGGATTGCTCTTCTGGCCAAATCCCAGCATCCAGCCAGACCTAAAGGCTACCTAAAGTAGCAGGAGACGTGCAGAATAATTTTGAGTCTTTCCAAAGACTTTGCTTTCCCTAAACTATTTTAAAAATGAATTAATCTCTCTTCTTAAAAAATATACACATTTCTTTTATTAACGAGCTGCTGTTCACCACAATGTTGTTCCAACTGCAAAAGCACAGGGAGAGAGAAGAGGGTCTCATGTGGTGCTGAAGAGTTACAGCCACCAGGCATCAATCAGCTCACAGGAGACAAAATGCACCAAAAAGGTGTTCAGCCCTGCCACCTCCCATCTACCTGCAGCAGCTGCCTGCCCCTTCCCTTTTTGCCCCCCATCAAAACAAAACTCTTACAAAAACAAACCTGACATGGCCCCACCTCCCCTCCCACAAAGTATTCCTTAAAAACAGACACCCCCACCCCCAAAATATAATTAATCCAGCATTCATCTAACAAACTTGCAGACAAGACACATGTTGGCATTTGGATCTGCAACAGGACAAGTTGCTTCCAAAGGAACAAGTTTAATGCCTTATTCCCACGGCGGGGATGCACGTCGGGAGCTGACCTACAGGAGTTACAGCTAATTGCAAGGATCCTGGGGAACAAACGACAACTCTTCTTAGCGTCTGTGGCACTGGAATTCTCTGTAGTCTCTTCCAATTTAACCAAACCTCCTGTAAAGAAAGTACAACCTGCTCCTGGCATTAACGCCCTACGCAAACAGGGCACTTGGCACACCGACCAGCTCTGCCTTCACCTCCTGTTTTACCTCATAATAAAGACAAATTACTTCCACTTCTTTCCAGATAAGGCAACTAACATAATGTAGGTAAATGGGAAGTTAACTACATGAAACAGGTTTTCTGCTCGCTGGGCAATTATTTCTTTTTTCCCCCATAAGATAACATGATAAATAAAACTTGCTTCTGTACAGATATTTCTCATTTCAGAAACATACTTGTTACAGGCCAAGAGAAGATTTGGGAGGTGGAGGAGGGCGGGGGGGGGAGGTTGTTTCTTAAGAAATATGGTAAAATAAAATAAAAATTAAAAAAAAAAAAAGGTGATAAAGACACAAATCGGAGCTAACTACAGGCTTATATATACATTTTTGTTATCCACCTCTAACATGGACTCTTGGTGAACAGGACAGACTGGTAGCTCCCATTCCTGTTATTCCCAGAATAGCAAGGGAAAAAAAATAATTGATCAGTATCTTAAAACCAGTGGCAACATAGTAAAAACTGTACACTGTTGTCCATTAACTTAAAAAGCAAAGTCCCTAGATGGTATAAAAGTGAAAGCAGGTGCCTTCTAACTTTGATAAGAAAGTCTTTTTTTGTCTT